>PVLC010001470.1:0-142157 GCA_004027655.1 Graphiurus murinus
GGTACTGGGGATTGAACTCAGGGGCATTCTACCTCCAAGCTATACCCCCAGCCCTATTTTTTATTCTTTATTTTGAAACCGAGTCTCACTAAGTTGCAGAGTGCCTCACTAGGTAGCTGAGGCTGGCCGCGAACCTGGATCCTCCGGTCTCAGCCTCCCGAATGCTGGGATTACAAGCGTGCGCCACCACGCCCGGCTTATTTTCCAATTTTTTGAAACTGGCAAGGGAATTCCCAGCTTAGAACCTTTTTTTCTTTGTACTGAGGATTGAACTCAACGGTATTCTACCTCTAAGTTATACCCCCAGCCTTATTTATTTATTTTTTTGAAATAAGGACTCAATATGTTGCTAAAGGCCTCAGTTGCTGAGGCTGGCCATGAACCTACGATCCTCCTGTTTCAGCCTCTCAAGTACTGGGATTACACGCGTGCGCCACCACATCCAGCTCCAATTTAGGACTTTTGTACTGGTTGTTACCTCTGTCTGGAATGCCCATCTGTCTGATTCGTCATTAGTGACTCCTTATGATCAGGTCTGCTAAAATGTTGCTAAGAGATAATTCCTTGAATATACAAACTACAATAGGCTCCCTCTCAGTTCTGCTCTGTCTACAAACGTTTTTTGTCTTCGTAGTATTTACAACATCTGAAATGGCCCTCGTTCCCTTTTGCTCCCTCTCCTCATGAGTCCTCTGCATTCCACTTTCCAGAAGGTAAGTTTAAACAAGCAGGAACTTTGGCAATCTTATCTGTCTCAGAGCCAAGGAGTACCTTGTTGTTGTTGCTGCTGCTTAACATATTTTATATGTTTAAATTTCAATTGATACATAAAATTATACATATGTACCAGGAGCCACTTCATGTTTCCATGCATGTATACACACTTATGTAATGTTCAAATCAGGGTGCTGGCAACAGTTTTTATGTAAATATTTATTGACTGAATATGTAGCCTTATTGGGAAATCTCAAAATTATAAAGAGAGCAAGTGTGTTTGTGTGTGTGTGTGTGTGTGTGTGTGTGTGTGTGTGTGTAAACTTAAAGTAATCCCTATCGGAATCTCAGTGAGGTCAGTGCCCCACTGAGAAGCACCAATAATTTTAATAATTTTAGTAAGAAATAACTTTTTATTAAAATTATTCTGAAGGAATGTTTGTGAAACTAACCGCCCTACAGTTATTATAAGTACTATGGTAAAACTACAACAATGAGCAAATGCGTCAATAGCATCAAAGTGAAATTCTAAAAGCAAACTTATGTGTGTATAGAAATTTAACAAGTGGTAAGAGTATTATTTCATATTAGTGGACATTTAGGTACCTCGAATCACACATGTCAATATCTTAAAATTGGCCATGAATGGAGGATTTATAACCTGGAATCAATAAATCCTCCTAAGGCTTGGTTTTCTCCTTCAGAAAGGTTGTCTCTACCCACCCACTGTGCCAACGACCCATGTAAGATAAAACATCTGAGGACAGGAGTGGAAACAAAGTGACTCCAGGATGTAGCTCTCGGCAGGCACCCACCATTCTGATAGTCTCATCCTGACCCACATATCAATTATCAAAACCTCCCAAAGGGCCTTATTTTTTTGTAGTTTAGTATTTTTCTCATGTTGTGAGTCCTCTGTGTTTATATACCGATGTTCCTGAACACTTTATGCTTTTGCATCTTACCTTTTGTATCTCATATTCTGCAAGAAATAAGTGCAGAAAGAATTAATGAAGCAGGGTGGGGATACAGGCTGGCAGACAGGGTCGATGAAGTAAAATGAGATTCAGAAAAGCAATTGCTGACGCCAATCAAAGAGGGAACTCCCAGAAAAGGAGGAGGAGCTTCTGGGTGTGCCATCCCTTCTTCACACAGAAGCTGAGCCAGATCACATGTCACTCTGCTGTGGAAAGTACTGCAGTGCCCCATATCTCAATTCTCATCTCAACCAGAATGAAACCCAACAGCTGTACAGTCTCTCCTCCTTGCTTGCCTCTTTCTATCACTCAGCCCTTCTTCCAAGACAGGCTGCTTCTTGGGAGTCTTCCTGGACTAGTATCTCATCTCCTTCAGTCTCTGTTAAAATTCCATTGTCATTCACCCTGATACTTGTCAACTATATTTTGTTCTTGCCCCCCCAAATTACACCATTGTTTTAGTCACCTTTCCCATTGTTCTCACCAAAGTGTCCAACAATAACAACTTAGAGAAGGCAGGGTTTACTGGGGCTCACAGTTTCAGTGGTTTCAATCTATAGGGCTAGCTTTGAGGCATAAATGGCAACGGTGGCAGGATGCACACAGGGACACTGCTCTCACACCATGGAGGTTGGAAGTGAGAGAACAGGGGAGGAGATAAGGGACATATATAGTTCCTAAGGCCACACCTGACCTTCCTTCTCCAACTACACTCTGCCTGCCTGTCTTACTACCCAATGAATCCATTCAAATTATCAGTCTATCAATGGGATTACTCATTGGTGAGATTAGAGCAGCCCTCATGATTCAATTTCTTTATCTCTGAACATTTTCGCATTGCCTATAAATGAGATTTTTCAGGGGTCGTTCTATATCCAAACCATAGCAGCCATACTGTGTACCTTATTAATTTTTATTATCTATCTCTTCTCACTAAAATGGAAGTTCTGTGAAGGCAGGACCTACTATCTGTATGTTCTGTATCCCCAGTGCCCTGAACAATGCCTGACAGAGAGTATGTAGGAGTTCAGGGAATGTTTATTCAAATGAATGGTTGGATAACTGGATGCATGATAGCCAGTATGAAATTCTGTAAGAAAATTGGGCAAAGACCATTGAAGTTTTTGAGGGGTGGGGAGAGATTGGTGGAGGTCAAAGCAGTGCATACAAGGGAGGTAGAGAAGTCAGGAGGTAGTGAGGGTGCAGAAGGAGCCTGGATGCTCTGCTGAGGAGCTGGGCTTGTCCGCCATTACTGTTCTAAGCATGGGGAGCTTTCTAGTCACTTTTACCCTCACCTTCAGCATCACCAGGCCTTGAAAAATGTCTTTCTGCCTTTGGAAGGCATCACACCACATAAGGTAAGGGAATAAAATATCTCCTCTGATCCATTTCACTGTGATGGGCTCCTGGGAAAATACTTGCTGTTTGCCTATATTTTGGTTCCTGCTCATAAACTAAATTCCCCCATTATGTCTTTAGATCCTTGAGGAAATCATACTTTCTCATTTCACTGGGGACATTATGGAAGAGTGAAGGAAGGAGAACGTAGCAAAAAGTACCCATAAGCCATGTGAGAAGCCCCCTGAAAAAACATCTAGAGGCACACTGTGCAAGGCCAGTAGGAGCAGCACAGAGAGCTTTAAAATGTCCTCACGGATCCCTTCTACAGACCAAACCTTTGTTCTAGCCATGGTGCCACAGAAAGGGAGTAGCCTTCTTACAGTCAGCCCTCCATATCCGTGGGTTCCAACTTCATGGATTCAACCTACTACAGATTGAAAACATTAAAGAAAAATAATTTCATTTGTACTGAACATGTACAGATTTTTTCTTTTCATTATTACTTAAATAATACAGCATAAGAACTATTTCCATATAATTTAGATTATATTAGATATTATCAGCAATCTATAGAATATATATACATATATATATATATATATATATATATATATATATATATATATATAATCAATGCTCAAAAATTATATGCCAGAGGAAAAATAGGATCAGGAACCCAAATCAGTAAAAAAAAGAAGAAAGAAGGAAAGAAAGAAAGCGAGCCAAACTATTTTATGCCTCATTCATGACACCTTTCTATCCTGGGATTTCACAAGGCACTTTACACCTTGATTAAAGCTCAGAATAGCCTGGGGTAGGATGAACAGGAAATTAGGTAAGTACACTCCAATCCACACACCAGAATCACACACAGGATTTAACCTGCAGAAAAATACTGGGAAAGCCATGCCATGATAGGACACACTGGCTGGTCCATGAGGTGGCTCTCCTCTGTTTTGCTCCAGGGCAAAATCTAGCCAGACCTACTTTTTGCAGAATGGAGAGGAGGGAGGGGGTGCCACAGAGGGCTCCAGCAGCTGGGGAGTCAGCTCCAGAGCGTCCACAGCACAGGTGGGGCTGCCTCCGGCTGCAGTGCCTCCGACTGTAGTGGTCTCTGGTCCTCTGGAAGAGGCTTCATCTTACAAACGCATGCTGAGTTCTGAAGGTTGGCTTTGTATGGATGCTTTTTACCTTTTTTTTTTTTTTCTTTTAGTACTTAGTCCCCCAGGAGACAAACTCTCACTCCAAATCAGCTTTTCACCCTTTTTCTACCCTTGATAAAAGCTAGTATATAAAAAGCAAAGGGAGGAACAAGCTAAACATTTTGAAGATTCGAACATAAAATCATAGATAAAAAGCTGCCTAAAAGTTTTGATGCTGTGTTGCTTTTGTTTTTTGTTGGTAGTCGGTCGGGTTTTTTTTGGTTTTTGTTTTTTATTTTTGTTTTTTTTTTCTTCAAATGGCAAACTAAGTTCTGGCTGCATGGATGGAGAGATAACTTGTTAGATACTAAAACACATTTGAGTATTGTAGAAGAATTAAACATGATGACAAACTAAGGGAAAAATAAAAAGTAATCCTAATGTCAATATGACGGAAGAGAGAGAAAAGGGGGTGGTTAAGTAGTTAATTATTGATGAAAACGTCTAAATTCAGTGCCCACTAAAAATTTGGAATATAGTTTAAGGGGAAAACGTATAAGCACTTAGTGGATAATGGAAACTTGAGGGGAAATATCCTGACTGTGAGGTCTACTCTACAGCAGAATCTTCTATTAGACTCAAAAACAGTCTCCGTGGGGAAGTGGCTGCATCACCCCCATGGGAATCATTTAAATGGGACAGGAAAGGACTCTGGAGAATAGGCCACAGAGAGAAGCATCATCGGGCACTTCCACAGGGCAAGCAGAAGGACTCCCCACATAACTCTCCAACCTAACATAACACCTGGGACCAGTGAAGACAGTGTGATGTGGGGCAGCTCACATCCTGGCCATTCAGAGGACCACATGTCCCCTGTTTCTGAACCTGTGACCCGCACCATTCTCAGAGGATATAAAACGAACTCATGAAGCATGCCTGCCCTGAGCCAGGAGCTGCACCATATGTGGGTAGGCACACAGGGCAGCCACCAGCATCACTTCAGGAGACCCAGCTCTGCTCTCTTGCTGCCATTCTCACACAGTAGCAAACAATTTATGGAAATAATTAGAAAGTGAGGGTAAATAAGACACAACACTCAAATAAAATCACTGTGAATTTCATCAGTCATGCTAATGTACATACTTCACTTATATGCACATGTATGATTTTTAAATAAAAATGAGTTGAACTACATGTAATATTTTATAACATATGTGTGTTAAAGCAAAAAAAAAAGTTCTATGCCTTTTCTTAATAACCATTATTCCATTGCATACATCTACTGAACTAATTCTCTTGTTATATATGCATCACTTTGTCTCCATTTCATAAATAAATAAACATCTCTTGGTAGACATCTTTGCAGCCATCTTTAATTATTCCATCAATTGGAATTATAAAAATGGAATGCTTATCAAAAGACATGCATCATATTTCTAAGTGTTTTGATTCTTGTTACCAAAATGCTTTTTAGACAGGCGGTAACTCCCACCAGCAGTATATAAGAGTGCTTTATTGGTGGTTATTCTTTTTGACAGGAAATGCTCCTGTGACTTTGGTTTTCAGTATGTGTGAATTACCCCTGGCCACCTCAGTCCAGTTAGGAGAGAGAGAGAGAGAGGAAGGAGGAGGAGGAGGAGGAGGAGGAGGAGGAGGAGGAGGAAGGAAGGAAGGAAGGAAGAAAGGAAAGAAAGAAGGAAGGACGGGCGGACAGAAGGAAAGAAGGAAGGAAGGAAGGAAGGAAGGAAGGAAGGAAGGAAGGAAGGAAGGAAGGAAGGAAGGGAGAGAGAGAAAGAAAGGAAGGAAGGAAGGAAGAAAGAGGTAGGCTCCTTTAAATAGGCAGCTTGAGCTATTTCCCCAAAGAGAAGGAACTTAGCAAGAGCCTGCAAACTGTCTTAGAAGGAATAGGCTATCTGCTTGAAACAGCCAAGACCTTTAGCTCAAATCCATTAATCCTCTTTATTAAACCTGGGTCACCTCTGAGTCTTGGCAAATTAACCAGCATCTCCCCACTGCAAGTACATCAAGAGGCAGTGCACTGTACACCACCTGTAATTTCCATGGACCAGGGCTCTTGGGTCAGAGGGCTTCCTGCACCCCATCCCCTGCTTTTGTCAATTTAAAAGGGAACATCAGCTGCATGTGTATAAATTACAGGCCAGGATGTACAGGGGTCAGGGGAGAGGCAGCATCTCCACACTTCACGAGAAGTGAGGAGAGTATGCAGGGCTGGCAGCAGACAGCTGGTAGCTTCCAGGCTGTCCTTCATCCTCTGAATGGGTACAAGCTTCTGAAAGGGTCTGGTTCAGAGTCAAGGGTGGGCCTGGATTTCTCCTCAGAGCACTTCTCCCAGCTTCTGTGCATTCTATTTACTCTCTCCAAAAGCATGCAAGGAAGGGCAGAAATTCTTCCATTGTTGGGTCAAGATAAGTAGATGAAATGCTGGAACCCAGTGTGGAAGGGCCTGAGACAGAAGAGGAGACAGAGAAACTGAGGTAATGAAAAGCATACAGAGAGACAGAAATGAATCAGAGAAAGAGACAATCAGAGCCACAGTAACTCCAGGAAGCCTGGCTCAAAAACACATGGGGAATTCAGATAAATGAGGAGAGACACCAGTAGAATAGTGAAAGGGGATTGGGAGAGGAAGGAAATGGGGAGGAGGAAAAGGAGGCTTGTTGAAGGAAACAGTTCAAATAATGCTATGTCCATATATAAAGGTACCATACCAATCTCACTAACATGTACAAGGGGAGGGGAGTCAGGAGAGAATCACACCACGTGCCATGTGCATATGCATTTGTCTCAATAGTCACTATAATCTATGATTACAATGCACCAATAAATGTATATTATTAAAATAAAATAAAAAAGGAAACACACACAGGTTTCCTTCTTAGCAAGCTTCCTTGAACCATTGGGCAACCCTAGGACCTAGGCCACTTTAATATAAAAAGATAGTGGATTCTTCTGACATTATTTACACAATTCTGGCAAAAGCTTAACAGTCATTCAAAGAACAGGCCAAGTGAAGTCTCAGATGCGAGACAGGCACAGGATCCTGGATTCAAACAGAATTAGAATCAGAGTGTCAGAGAGCGTGCATCTGGATTCATGTTCCCCTGGATAAGAAGTATATGTGGAGGGTCCAAAGATGAAACAGAGAAAGCATGTGTTAGGAGTTAATCCTACAAAACAAAACAGGACAAATGGAATCATTTGAAATGTAAGAAGAGCTGCTTCAGAAAAAGCTATGGACCCTGACTACCCCTAAGATGGAATGAGCTACAAGAATCAAAAACATTCAGAAGAAATTTTTTGAAAAGTTCTGAAAAATAAAACTTGAGTTTGACATGGTCTGAGCACATCCCTGTGGACATACCCTTCTGTCGCCTCCACTGGTCCTCAGGTTCCCAGTACACAGCATTAGCTTACCTCCTATCCCTTTCATATGCTATGTAGTCATGCCTATGACAGCTGTGCCTGAACTGAATACATGCAGCCTTTCATTTCTTGCCATTATTCTCCAAACAATGAGGTAAAATAAGTATTTACAAAGTGTTAACACTGCATTAGATATTATGAGTAGTCTAGAGATGATTTAAAGCGTGCAGGAGGATGTGCATCATTTCTCTACAAATACTACATCATGTTGTATAAAGGATTTGAGCATCCACAGATTTGGGTCTCTGCAGGGGATCCTGGAATCAATCCCCCATGGATCCTAAGGAACAGCTATATTTAAGTTGCACAAATCTCTATGTGACACGTAGTAGTATTGTTACCATTTTACAGGTGAGAGAAAGAAGGCACAATACGGTTCTATTGCTTCCCCCAGTCCTGTTCTCAACCCTCAAGCCAGGAAGGGAAAGGATCACTGTTTGATGACAGAAGAGTAACCACTGTGTTGCACTATGGAGGCCAGGGTGGTGATCAAATGCTCCGTCCCCAATGAGGACAGGTTGAAGCCATCCAGCTCTCTCCAAATGCCAACTTTGCTAATCTGGAGCCAAATCAGCCTTTACACAAAGTGAATTGTGAGGGGGAAGCCTCTGGAAATGCAAATACCATGCAGAGGGGCAAGAAGGGGGCAGGATGACCTCCTATGAAATCTCTGTCAGTATCCAAGTGATAATTTACTTAATATTTTCTTCTACTATCATTTTATTGCTAATATTTGTTGCATTTGCAATCAGAAAAAATATTTATGTGAGTGTATATTTTAATGGTTCCCTGCCTCCCCTGGATTTGTGGAGGAATTGGGACATTAACCCTTTGACCACAGTGGAAACGCATTGCTTTGACCTTTCCTTGGCACCAAGGGGAACCCATGCTTTGAAATTCGGAAGTTCTGTATGAATTGTGCCCAAAGTTCATCCCTATCCCGGAGGCAGACTCACTTATGGATCTGAGTAAGAATAAAATCTCACAGCCTGGAAGAAGGGCCACCCACCTACTGCCTGGGAGAAGAAGAGTTTTGTTGGTTTTTGCAATAATTGGAAAACCTTCCAGGAGATCAAAAATAAATGATCAATAACAAGAGCAGAAAATGATAATTTTTAAATCAAAAGATTAATTCACTTTCTAATATCAAAGGAGAAATGGCAAAAAAAAAAATCTTTCCTCTCCTCTCAGCAATAGCCACACAGCATCTGTGAGCACGAGTTCGGAGCTGGACCTGCCACACTGAAGCCCAGTCTAGTGGGACTGTTTCTACCACCCAGACACATATTGTGGACAGATTAGCTAGCTGCTGTCACCAAGAGACTGCTGTCAGCTTCTCTCCCAGCCCTTATGCTATTAAAAAACAGGGAATGTTTTACATATTTAATCACTCCAATGTCATTTCATTGACATAATGCCTTTTTCTGGCACTGCATGTATGTCCTGGGTCCCCAGGGTCCCCACAGGCTGAGGGGAGGGCCAGGCAGAGAGCCTCAATCCTTTCCCATTGCTTCCCCTGCAGGGCTTCCATTAAGGGACCAAGGAACAAAGTAGGATGACCACTGGCCAGCTCCAAAGAAGGCTCCTGCTCTGAAGATGCTGATCACCTGGAGAAGAGAAATTACCCCCATTCAAGTCCTCCTCCTGCCTCTAGCCAATTTCTACTCTCTTAATTCAATTCAGCTCTTCCTGACCCCAGCAGGCTGGAGTCCCAGAGTTACTTTCAACAGATAGCACCAATTACTGAGGTGTGAAAATAGAAATGTTCGAATTTTGAGAACAAACCCAGAGAGGAGGACTTAACTGAGAAGGCAAGCTAGAAAAAAGAGAGTGGGGCATTGAGCAGGGAGAGGGGATGACACCCTAGCAATTAGGGGGCTGCCAAAGGATGAACACACAGCAAGGACTTCCAGAATGAGCAGATAACCTAGTGACAGCCTCAGCTCACAAGGATGCATGAGGCAAGAGCACTTGGAGCTGGAACTGTCTTAGCAGGAGAAGAAAAGCAGACACCTGTAAGATCACCAGCAAGGAGCCCTAAGAACCACTCTGCTGGGACAGAAAGCACTAGGAGCCCTAACCTCCCCAAGCCCACAAAGGATCTAACAAAAAAAATACAGGAGAAGGACAGGCAGCAGATTTGCCAATCCAACTTTTCTATGCCCCTTGTAGCTAATGCATGCAAACTCTGTTCTCAATTAGGGGAAGCCTTGGACCTTCACTGCAGACTTACTTAAGAGCTCTGCTCTGTGCAGTGTGGTATATAAAATACACACACACATAGAAACCTAGCCACACTTTCAAAATTAATTAACTATATAGCCTTGGTTTATGCTTTATGGTCAAAACCAATTAATCACATGTCCTTTTCATATTGGTCTACCATCCCCTACCAAACTTAAATGAAGCAGGTACGCAGCAAATATTTGGAATAATGTTTCAAATAAGATGTTCTGACTTCCTGAAAACCAGTCTTGTCATATGAAAAAAAAGGTCTCTTCCTGTGAGATTAACTCTGGGATTAGAAAGCAAAGGAGAGTATACTCTTCCCCCACCCCAATTATCTTGATAAGGAACTACTTGAAGAGAATTACTCTACACCTGTGAAGAGGATCCTACTTCACAGGGAGCAGAAGCAGAGCTTCAAACTACCTGAGCCAGGGAGACACTCAGATACTTGTAAAACATACAGATCATCTTGAATGGGAGTCCCGTTATTCCTCTGCCAGGCATTCAAGGCCTCCGAGATGCAAACTCCCCTTCCTCACTAGCTAGGGTTCTTCGCTTCTTCCCCTCAATTCCCTCCATTTGAATGTAGCATCTTTTCTGCCCATTCACATGCCACTCCTTCCTGTCTTTTCTTTTCGAAATGTTTCTGCCCCATGGCTATATCCTCTAGGCCTAGTATCCTTCCATCTCTTCTCCAACCCAGCCATTCCTCTCACCCAACTTCTGTTCTCATGCTGTCCTCCTGAACTTCTCCAATGCACAAAGCATGTATCTGGCCACAGAGGACAGCTATACTAGCCAAGTGAAGTACTTTCTTCTGCTTCACATATTACAGGCTTCTTTTCCAAACTACCCAAGAAGTTCTCTGCATAGGGAGGAGGGTCTGCTCCTCTGTCTACTCCTGGAATAGTAGGAAATGTAGATCAGAGCTCACCCACCTAGAGTTGGATTGAGGATAGCTTCTGAGTGATTTGGGGAACTGGTATATGGTGCAAAACCATGGACATGTGTGTGGTATAAACCCATGGTTATTCCCTTAAAATATAGACATATATAGAAAAAAAAACACAAATACAAGACCAAAATGCTTGATACCAGAACTACATTGGATTTCAGATTTTCTTCTTTCTTTTCTCTTCTTTCTTTGCAATCCATTCGACAAATATTTTTTAGTATGTTTTTGGTGCTATAAGTACAACAGTGTACAAAATAGACAAAGCTCTTGTCCTCACAGGGCTTATATTCTAGTCAAGGCCTGTGGGCCCGATTCAGCATGCTGTTTTCTTTTTTTAATTGGTGTATCATGATTATATATAATAGTAAGATTTGTTGTTACATCTTTGTGCATGCATATACATAATTTGGTTTCAGCTTTTTGCATTTTGGAATATTTGCATATACGTAAGGATTTATCTTGGGATGGAACCCATGTCTAAACATAAAGTGCATTTATGTTTTGTACCTATCTTATACACATAGCCTGAAGGTAACTTATACAATATTTTTACAACATTTTAAATAATTCAAGGCATTAAACAAAATTAATGCACACTAAGCCGCCAGACAGCTAAGGTGCTACTATCTCAGTTGCCATGGGACTGTGATACTAACAGTCTATGGCTGTTAGCATCACCATCATTTTCCACTTGTGGCATCATGTCAGCACCCAAAATGTTTTGTAGTTTGGAACATTTCAAATATCAGTTTTGGATTTGGGCCACTCAACCTGTGCCTCTTCTTTAATGATTTAAGAAATGCATCTAAGAACCTTAGAGGTAGGTCCTTGACTTTTAACCCATGTCCTCAGGCACTTGGTTGCTGGTGCAGTGAGCCCCATCCTGTAAAGCTCTTCAAATTCCCTTTCCCAGGAGATCTCGCTACCGCCTGTGGTTTATGTCAGCGAGGTGTGTGGTCAGAATTCTTGTCATGTGTACTTCAAGAGGAGAAAGCTGTCTGAAGTGCCATTTCAGGATGCAGGACTTTCAGTTTTAAAATCAGGACACCAGACAAACTGAGATGAGTTGCCCAATCTAACCTGGATTTATTTTTTTTTCAAAACCTCCCCATCCTGATTAGCACTGATAGGTGCATGAAATTCAAACACAGTTTGAAAGGACCCAGCTCGATGTGAGAACTAGAAATGCAGAGCTTCATATCCTAAGCTCTCTCATGATTTTCTCGTCTCCTTTTAACAGATAGAGAAGGTGAGTTTCAGAGAGATGTGCTTGCCTAAGGAGTCACTTTATATGGCAGAGTTGAGTTTCAAACTCAGATCTATGGGATTCCTAAATCCATGTTCTTTCCCCACCCCTTGAGCTCTGTGGGAACCATCACTATCTCCCAACCCTAGAAACTGGCATCATAAAACAAGGCAAGGGCTGTCTTTGAGAAGTTTCAGGAACATGCTGGGTGAGTGGATTTAAACTCTGCTGGTCAGCCTCTCTTCCCCCGCCCTCCACGTTGTGGCCAGAGCTCCTCCAAACACAGCTGTAAATCCTTTCAGTCTGTAAACACTCAAATACAGTTCCCTCCATTGCTTAGCAGCTTTTGACACTAATTGCTCTACAGAGTGTGTGTAACTGGCAACACCTTATTAGAAGTGAAATATATTATACTGTCCATTTATTGCTGCTTTATAGAGATAAAGTATTCTTACTACATGGAAAAGCTGGCAAAGAAATTAACAAAGTGATTTCTTAACCGAAGCCTACATGAGGCCATTCCTGGGACACGGAATCTGTCTCAGTTAGGCTGGGAGTTTCCTCGATTTGACCTAAAGATTTTGCCTCTCCAAGAATCTCTCCCTTTTGCTGCTCTGATTTCTAGCTTAAAGATCAGCCTCTGAGAAGAAAGCCTGGTTGCTGAAGAGAAGACAAATGTGGTTGCTCTCGGAGCTGAGAAAGCAGCACCGGCCCTATCTGCAGAGGCCATCCATCTCCTTCCTTCCTTCCAAGGACAAAGCCGGGTGGAGAAGAGACTGGCTGCAGGAAGCACTGGGCAGGGAAAGCTGGAGAGGCAGATTGGAGCAAGAGTGTTTCAGAGGGAAGACACACCACACCCCAAATCCCACATCTCTGGAGACTTGCTATACAGACAGTCCTGATATTTCGACTTTACAACAGTATACACACGATATGCATTCAGCATAGAACACACTTAGGATTTTGAATTTAATTTTTTTCCTGGGATGGGATATGCAGGATGACACTTTTCATGATGCTGGGTGGCGACAGTGAGCTGCAGCTCTGGGTCAGTCACACTGTCCTGAAGGGAAGCATTGTGTTACTAAACTATGATGCTGGGCAGGGCAGATGTGTTAAATGCATTTCAACTTGTGATATTTTCAACTTACAGTGGGCTTATAGGGATATCACAAGTTCATAGCATCTGTATACTTATGCCATCAGAGAATTTACCTACCACCTAACCCAGGCAAAGCCAACTATTTGGTGCTTTGTGAGACAGAATAAATCCTTGCTGAAAAGAAACTAGATTAAGCTCTTCAATCCAAATCCCCCCAAACACTTTCACTATAAACAACCCCAAATCCAAGATTACCTGGCAACTCATATGGCTTGTGAGCTAAGAATCGTATTTGCATTTTTAAGAGTTATAAAAAGAAAGAAAAAAATATGAGATGAGATATAGACCACACGAGGCTCACAAAGCCTAAAATATTTTCTATCTGGTCCTTCACAAGAAAACATTTTTCAGCCCTGTCTTAAAGAAAAGAATTGGAAAGTCAAAAAGAAGACTACAGGCAGGTGCAAAGAAAAACTCTGAGCCGGAGGACAAGGATTGATTCAGAAATGCCATCAGGAAAACGATGCCCTGCTTCTAGCATAACAAACTTACCTCGAGTGCTGGGCTCTGAGTAATTGTGCTACTGCACTTGCTGGAAAGAGTCAGCCTGCTGGAGCTGTCACCTTTTGTCTTGGCAATGTTTTACTGCTGATCTCCACCCATGCCAGCATTGAGAAGTGTCCAAACGGGACAAGGTGGCCCCAGGAGCCAGCAGATAACAAGAGAGATGGAATGATGGAGAGAGAAACCTATTGTCCCTGCCACGTTTTGTGTTTCCGAGATACCAAATTGCTTGATCGCTTTGACATTTCCGAGACCAAATTAAAATGCGCCACCATGGAGACAAAATGTCATTAGCCTCATTATAAGTGATTGTGTTAAAATAAATACAAAAATAAAGCGGGAATTAGCCCAAACCATTAAAATACAGAAGCAAAAATGGCCAGCAGGGACCTTACATGTGACAGACTAAGAAAGGTTGAGACACTCCCTAAGGAGACAGGAAAGATGAATGTAAGAGGCGCAGCAAACGAGCAACAGGTTCTGCAACTCTGGCAGAGCTTGGGAGATCAGGCAATTGCAGGCTCTGCCACTGCCCTGCTCTGCATGACCACAGGGAAGATACTCTACCTCCCAAGCTCCTGAATTCCTTCTCCAGGAAGACAGAAGAATAACATAATTTTTTTTCATGCTTGGAAGGAACAAAGAAGTGGCTTTTTGAACTGGATACTGTCTTAGAGCTGACCTCCTGGAAGAAAGGGGAAAAGAAGCCTCCCAGCTCTTGGTTTCCTCCAGAGAGTAGCCTTGGCTGGAGTTCAGACTCTTCCCCAGGGAGAGAGCACAGATGAAGATGCACAGACCAAGGTTACAAGTAAGCTCAGAGAAACTCCTACCATCAAATAGGCACATCCCCTCCCCACCAACCCACTGGTCTATGTACTTCACTGCAGCTGCACTTCGCCACTTCACTGGTCCTTTCATCCACATCCTTCTCCCACTGACACCAGGTACTCTTGGTCTACTAAGCATCTCACCCCCACTGATGAGCTTTGGTGCTTAGTGTCCTAGTCTTACAGACCTGAACCATAAACAAGCAACAATATGAACCGATGCTCCCAAAAGGAAGAAAACAAAATCCTTCCCTTACCTCTTTAGGAAAAGGGCATTCATTCTAAATTCTACCATGCCCTTTCCTGCCCCACCCCCATGGAAGCTTTATGAAGCCTGAACCCCCAGGAATGATGGCCAAGTATTTTGAATTCCTACTATGGCTACTCCTCCATGCTCATGGCATTCATTACTAATCAATCATAAGCTCTTCCTAAATCATCCAGTGAACTGCCTATTGATTGGAAGTTGGAACCATTTTTTCCCCCTTCAGATTAAGAACTGTGGTTTTCATCATGCACAAAATAAGCCTCTTTAATAAATATTAACCAACCCAACTGGAAGCACAGTGATAGAATAATAGTAGCTTACATCAGCATGATATTTCTTTCTGTTTTCTAAGTTCCTTCTCTGTCAATAGCACTCTGGACCCACACAAAAACTTCTATGGTATGATAAAGGAAGATGTTATCATTCCTTTCTAATATCTCAAAAACTTAAGACCTTTGGAAATAAAATGTCTTGTCCAAGGTCCCACATTTCATAGCAGAGAGAAATAAAAGCTACAGGTCTTAACTCTAAGCCTAGTCCAAATTCTTGAATTATTTTGAATTATAAAGAGTAGAACAAAGAACTCCACTGGAACTGTTAGAGGGTTAATTCCCAAATGCTTGCAAATGACTTGGCATATAAGAAGAGCCTCCAAAATGCTCGATATTAATGAGCAAGGGGGCTCAGAGGGCTTTGCTGACATGAGCTCACTAATCCCCAAAAGCCTCCAGCACAATCTATGGCAAAGGATGGTCCTCCTATCTCTGCCTCTGTTCCTCCACCTGTTCCATCATCATGATCCCTCAGGAAATATGTGGATGGGTTAACAACATTTTTAAATCATTTCAAATGAGCCTGAGATAAGGGTCCTGGGAAGCCTATTTGAGAAAATGGGAAAGAGAAGGCTACATTGACCAGCAGAAGGACAAATGAAGTGGGGTTCATCATTCCTGGTGAAACTGGAAGCTGCATTCACTCTAGAAGACAACTAATGGCATTGTCCTAACCATATAAGCAGGAAAACATTATCTTGGATATACTTCTTTGTCCCTACCTGTGGGTCTTTCCCCTATTTCCTTCTACTACCTGTGTTAATTGGTTTTCTGTTACTGTAACAAAATACCTGAGAAAATCAACTTACAAATAGTAAAGGTTTATTTTGGCTCACAGTGTAGAGGTTTTAGTCCATGGTTGGTTGGTCCTGTTGCTTCTGACCTATGGCAAATTAGAATACCTTGATGGAGAATGCATGGAAAAACCATTCACCTCATAACTCAGGATGCCAGAGAAGAGAAAGAAGAAGCCAACGTCCCATAATCCTCTTTAAGGACACACCCCAATGACCTAACTTTCTCCTACTAGACCCCACCTCTTTTTTTTCCTTTTTTTCTTTTTTATTGGTGCATTGTAATCATACATCTTTGTTAGGTACAAGCTGGTAAAGGCATACATGCACACAGTTCTCATTTAACCCTTCCCCAATTCCCGCCCCACTCCCTTGCCCTCCCTCCTTCTCAAGTTCGGTTTAGTGATTGACTTTGCTATGTTTGTGAAAGTACATCATGTGCATTAGGGTGTCCCCCCTCCCTCCATCACCTTCCTTTAAGTCAAATTTCTTGCTCACCTAAGGTTTATCCTTCTTCATCTAGAGTCCCTCTTATGCCCCATTTTCTCCCTAGTTTCCCCATATTAGAGCATCTGATTTTTTACTTTTTGTGACTGACTAATCTCACTTAGCATAATGTTTTCTTTCCAGTTCCATCCATTTCCCTGCAAATGACATGATTTTGTTCTTCTTTATGGCTGAGTAAAATTCCATTGTTTATATATCCCATAGTTTTGTAATCTATTTATCTGTTGATGGACATCTTGGCTGGTTTCATAGTTTGGCAATTGTGAATTGTGCAGCTATAAACATAAATACACATGCATTGGTCTGATAGTTTGGTTTCCATTCTTTTGGATAGATACCCAGAAATGGCATTGCTGGACCATATGGTAGGTTCATTCCCATTTGTCTGAGGTTCCTCCATACTTTGTTAGTGGGATTTCAGATTAGTGCAACCACTTTGGAAAACAATAGGCCCCACCTCTTAAAGCTTCCATCACCTCCCAATAGCACCAGAGACTAGGGATCAAGCTGTCAACACATGTGCCTTGTGAGACATTCCAGAACCAAATGATAGCAATCCGTGATTGTTGACTTTGAAAGTGAGCCTGTGTTCTGCTTTGTTTCATAAGATAGGAATTAAAACAGAACCACTAGCCCATCCTGAGAACCTGAGAACCAAGCAAAGTCATGGACTGATGTAAGTATTGGGGAAAGGACCTCATGAAAGGTCGGTTTTCCAGCTGAGAAGACATATCTTCAGAGGTAGAAAACATCACCATCTTACTCCTCAGAAGTAGGAGGATGTGTGTGTGTGTGTGTGTGTGTGTGTGTGTGTGTGTGTTGAAGGGGGAGCACATGTTAAAGTGGGTCAGACTCTAGGTATCAAGGCAGTGGACTGGCTGCAATAAGTCTCCACTTCCTGAGTGCTCATTAGAATTACAAAACATCAGAGCTGGCAGGCACCTTAAGGGATCATCTGCTGAAGGCTTACTTAGTGGAGGAGGAATTTGTGACTTCGAAAAGTCTAGGGACTGGCCCAAGTCCACACAACCAGGCAAGGCCTGGAAGCACAGCCTTTAGGGTGCTGACTTCCAAGACCCCTCACATGAGGCCATGTATGTGCACTCATAGAAAATAGGAGAAATTTCTGTCCGCAAGTAATTTACTCTCTGATTATGGAGACAACAAGGGAAAGACAATTATAGAAGTGATCATCAGAAAAGTAAATCATTAAAATCCCACATATTCAGGACTGACAAGGCATGATAAGACTTTTTCTCAACACTGCATATTGGTATCCCCAGAAAAGCTTTTTTCAAAAAAATACTAACATCTGATGTCAAGTTGCGTGTGGTGGCACACACCTGTAATCCCAGTGTTTGGAAGGCTGAGACAGGAGGATCAAAGGTTCAAGGACAGCCTCAGCAAGCAGTGAGACTCTCTTCAACCTAGCGAGACTATATTTCCAAATAGAAAATTTTTAAAAATCAGGCTAGGGGTGTAGCTCAAAGGTAGAATGCCTTGGGTTCAATCCCCAGTGCCAAAATAAATAAGTAAAATAAATAAATAAATAAATAAGGCATCTGGTGTCCTACCCTGACCAATTAAGGGTCTGAGTGTTAGGCTTGTTTGAAAGCTCCCCTAGGTGGTTCCAATGTGCAGCCAAGGTTGATAACCATTGCCCTGGAAAGTCAGAGAGAGTTTAGTATTGGACAGGAAAGGTTGCCTAGAATAGTATGTGCATAGCTGGGTATGGGTAAAATCAGAGAATAAGATAGGCCCAAGAGAGAAACCATGATTCTTTATTTCTAAGCTACTGATCCAGGAACCATACTCTGAGTTTTAAGGCCAAAGATAAGAACTAATAGACACTGGTGTCTTTTTTTTTCTTTTAACCTTTGTTTCCACTGTCTGCATACTAATCCAGGTGATTTCTTCACCCAGTCTCCCAAACAGAGCAGGTGAGGTGGTTTTAAAGAGGGTCCATACCTTTGGAAAGAAGGCCTGTATGCTGAGCAGATTTGACCCTGGCTGACCTGCCACCACATTGCAAAATCAGCTCACAGCGATAATCTGGGGGTGTCTAGGGATGATACAGGTAATGCTTTTTCTGGCTTAATAAGGAATTGGCCCCAGGCTTCTAATCACTCAGAAGAGTGGGAAGAAGGGAAGTAATTGTAAAGAGATCTTGCAAATGTCATCTCCCCCTTGGCTTTCTACCACAGATCACATCTGCCTATGTCAGCAGCCTCGTTCCTCCAAGCCGGATGCAGCTGGGCACACACCCAACAGCCAGGAAAGAGCTGAAGGCTACTAGAGTCAGGAATGCAGGCTTGCCATGCTTCCCAATCCTTGCTTGGACACCCCACACACACCAAATCAAGAGGACAAAACAAGCAAAAGGACCACTGCTTCCCAGCGCTCTCCTGTTGGCCTTTCTGAGGCCCCTTTCTGCACCATGGAAGGGGGTGGTGCTGTTCTATATTTACACTAAGATTGTCTTGGAAATCCTCTAATGCTTCCTCTGACTATTGTCAATTAGTCTTCTCCTATAGATCTAAATCAGGAGCTCCATTCGCACTCTAAGCAGAAACACTAAGTTCAGAGAGAGGCTACCCAAGTTGCCAAGGGTATATGGGTTGTCCACAACACAGTGGCTTCTCTTCTCTTTAGCTAACCTGCTTATGGAAGATATTTCTATTAGTGGATGACCCAGTAAGATATTCCCAACATGTTGGGCACGCAACACCTCTCAGGTATCCCCTTTTAAAGAAGGCCCTATCACTTGCCAATATTTATTTTCTTCACCCAAACCTCCAGAGGTACTCTGACTACAGGAAAGCAGTGAGATCACATGAAGAAGTTCTTAAATGGAGATTCTACTGAATATTTGTTTGTAATTTCACACCCATAATGTTTCAGGTCTTTTTCTCTGTAGTGATTCAACCTGCGCTAAGTTGGTCACTGAGTAGGAAGTGTGCTTTTTTTTTAAATTATTGCATTGTAATCATACATCTTTGTTAGGTACAAGCTGGTAAAGGCATACATGCACACAGTTCTCATTTAACCCTTCCCCAATTCCTGCCCCATACCCTTGCCCTCCCTCCTTCTCAAGTTCAGTTTAGTGATTGACTTTGATATGTTCCCGAAAGTACATCATGTGCATTAGAGTGTTGCCCCCATCACCTTCAGTTAAGTCACCTTCTTTGCTCATCTAAGTTTCTCCTTCTTTCTCTGGAGTCCCTCTTATGTCCCTCTATCTCCCTAGCTTCCACATATTAGAGAGAACATACACTTTTTTTTTTACTTTGTGTGACTGACTAATTTCACTTAGCATAATGTTTTCCAGTTGCATCCATTTCCCTACAAATGATATGATTTTGTTCTTCTTTATGGCTGAGTAAAATTCCACTGTTTATATATCCCATAGTTTTATAATCTGTTCATCTGTTGATGGACATCTTGGCTGGTTCCATAGTTTGGCAATTGTGAATTGTGTAGATATAAACATAGATACACATGCATTGGTCTGATAGTTTGGTTTCCATTCTTTGGAGTAGCTGCCCAGAAGTGGTGTTGCTGGATCATATGGTAGGTTCATTCCCATTCCTATGAGGATCCTCCATACTGTTTTCCAAAGTGGTTGCACTAATCTACAATCCCACCAACAATGTATTGGTGTTCCTACTTCTCCACCCCCTCCTCAGCATTTGTTGTTGTTTGTGTTTTTGATGATTGTCATTCTAATTGATATTAGGTGAAGCGGGCTTCTGAGAGATGCAAATTTCTGTAACCAAGGAACCGGTGCCAAGGCCATACCAAGGATGCTCCCAGATAACCCAAGAGAAGCTTAATTTATGTTTGTGGTTCAAGCCTTGTGTTTCAGGCTAAGAGAAGCCATCGGATTTTCTAAATGTTATTTCTTTGACATGATTTATAGTAATTCCCAAACAGAGGAAAGGTGATCTGAGGAAAGTGTACTGAACTGAGAGGAATTCAACCACATTTCTGCACTGTTGCTGTGTGAACCTGATTCGATCAGTTTGTTTGTAAAACATGAGTTTCCTCATTTGTAAAACAAGCTTTGGCTTAAATGGTCTTACAGTCCCTTATGATTCAAGTCATCTGTGACCCTGAATTGGTCTCCCCCTGTTTTGGGCTTCTCTTACATCCTAGTATTAAATATTGAAGAGACTGTTATAAATGGAGGCTGTACTTAATCATACCATCTTGCTTCCTTTAGTTGCACACTGCAGTGATTTGGGTTGACATATGATTAAGAGCTTTGTGCCCAACCTAAGACCTACATGTCACTTACTTATTGGATATAGCCTTGACGTACTTATGAGTTTACCCACATGATACTGTAGATGAACTACTCATGCTTCTATGTAATCATCTCTTTGACCTCTTTTAAAGTTGATACTTCCTACAGCTTAGTGTTTGCCCTTTTATTTTCTCTCTCTGTATTCTTTCCTCTTTGGTTTTATTCAGCCTTGTGGCTTTAAATATTCTCTATATATCAATAACTCTATATATGGACACACACACACACACACACACACACACGCACGCACACACTGATATCATTACATATCCAAATATCCAATTGCCTACTCAACATATCCAATAGAAATATAAAGTCCAGCTTGTCCAAAAGAAACTCCCAGCCTCCTCCCCCCAAACCCTCTTCCACCTATAGATTTTCACTGCAATTGATGCTAACTTTATCATTCTAGTTGTTCCGGTCAAATACTTTGGAGTCCTCCTTGAATATACTCTCTCCCACCCCATACTTTGCCAGCCTGGTGTCTCTGCTTTCAACATATAACTATGATCTACCACTATCATCTCCTCTGCTATCATCCTGGGTCAAGCTGCCATCATCTTTTGCTTAAAGTAAGGCAATAGCCTCCATGATGGTTTCCTTGTTTCTACCCTTTGGCAGCCAGAAATTCTTTTAAACAAAGTGAGATTATGTTACTCCTCTGCTAACCATCTGCAAGAACTCCTCATCAAACTCTGAATAAAGGCAAAACGTCTTACAGAGGATCACCTTCATGTTACTGTAACCAAATTTCTGAAATAATCAATTAATAAAGAGGAAAAGTTCAGTTCATTTTGGTTCATAGTTTGGGAGGATGCTATGGCCCCATTGCTGTGGGCCTAAGGCCACATACCACACATTTCATCATGTAGGGAGCATGTGGCTGAGGTATTCCCTGCATTTCATGGCAAGGAAGCAAAAGAGGAAGAGACCAGGGTCTTATAAACCCCTTCTAGAGCACACCTTCAATGACCTAAAGCCTTCTACTATGTCCATTCTTGTAAAGGTTCCACCACCTCCAAACAGCACCAAGCTGAGAACTAAGCGTTTAACACATGGACCTTTGGGAGACATTCATCCAAACCACAGCAGAGGACAGCACAGCTCAGTTAACTGAGTCTTCCTTTATGTCTCTACCCACATCACCCTCTGTTCTTCTCATTTGCTAACTCTGCTCAAGTCACACTGTTTTTTTGTTTGTTTGTTTGTTTGTTTGTTTGGTTTTTTGTTTTTGCTATTCCCTCACTAAGCCAGTCATTACACATGCCTTACAGTCTTCACATTGGCCAGTTCTTTTTCCTGGAATTCTCTTTCCAAATTTTTTTCACTTCCTTCAAGTTTCTTCTGTAGGACCTTCAAAACGATGCCTACCTATACTGGCCTGTCTAAAACCGCAGCTTCCTGCTGAGTATTCCCAGTCTCCATATCCTGCTGTAATCTTTTTCTTTTTATCCATATTACTTCAATGTTCTAACATATAGTAAAATGCATATATGTATTATGTTAAAGGTTTATTATAAAACTCCTTCCACTGTATCCCTCCAGTATATAAGCTTCCTAAGGGCAGCAATCTTGGTTTGTTGTATTTACTGGTAAATCCCAAAGTTCTAGACTAGTGCTTGACCCAGGTAAGGTACTTACTACATAGTCATTGAATGAGTGGAGTTAAAGAGCAATGGCCATGGCTGAGAAGATAGGAAAAAATAAACTGTTCTTCCTACTCTCACATAGTCACTCAGCACAACACTTCTGATGCCAGATGTGAAGGGGTTTCTCTACACACCATAAACAATTTGCCAGCGGACAACAACTGGATGTCCTAAAATTCAATTTCAACACTGTCAACTTAGAGATAGCACCATATTCCACAAAACTCAGGACTCATAAGACTACCTCCTACTTAAGATGTCAATCACAAGCCCCAGGTTGTGATCCATGCTTCTGAGTGACCAGCTATAAATTGGAGCTGCCACAACCCCCTCTTTGGGTTTGATTAATTGCTAGAGTGGCTCACAAAACTCAGAGGAACGCTAATTATATTTACTTATTTATTTTAAGAGATATTGCAAAAGCTACAGCCAAATGGAATAGATACATAGGGCAGGATATGTGGGAAGGGATACAAAGCTTTCATAAGCTCTTTGGGTATTGCCCTCCAGGCCTCTCCACATGCCCCCAAACCCAAAAGCCCTCTGAACCTGTCCTTTGGGGGGTTTATGTAAGCATCCTTTTGTTAGGCATAATCCATTAAATCATTGACTATTGGTGATTGTATTAGTCAAGGTCCTCTAGATGAGCAGAACATATAGGTATATTATAAAAGGGGGTTTATCAAATCAGCTTACACTCAGAAGCTGGATAGTCCTGCAATGGCCACCTGCACACCAGAGAGCTGAGGAACCAGTAGCTGCTCAATCCAAGAAGCTGGAGCTTCAGAACACAAGAGGCCGATGATACAGCCCCAGAACAAGAGAGAAAGGCTTGGAAACGTCCTGCTTATTGGTCAGAGTCCATGTTGGAAAAGTGAAGGAGCTGGAGTCCAATGTCCTCGGGGGAAAGCAGTAGCAGCACAGTCAGGAGCTTGCCTTCAGGACACTTCCTCCTTCTACCTTTTGATCCACTTGGGTCTCCAGCCTATTGGACAGAGCCATCTACATCTGAGGTAGAACTCCCCCTTTGATTTGCTGTTCCACAGCCATTCATCCCTGGAAACACCTTCATCAATACTTCTGGAAGGTGGATCTCAGTCCAATCAAGTTGACAATGCAGATAAACCATCGTAGTGTTCAATTCAACTCTCAGGCTCTCTGCTCCCTGGAGGTGGAGGTGGGGAGCTGAAAGTTCCTACTGTCTAATTCCATAGTTAGTTAGTTCTCCTGGCAACAACCATCCTCCTGAGGCTGCTCGGAGCCCCCTAACAGTGATCACATTAGAACAGAAGACACTCCTATCACCAGGAAGTTCCAAAGAATTTAGGAACTCGGTGTCCTATGCGCCTATTACTCAGGAAATTACAAAGGTCTTAGAGCTCTGTGTGAATACTCAGGGTAAGAGATCAAGTATTAGAACAGAAGATTCTCCTAGCACCCCCAAATTAGGAGCTCTGTCTCTGGAACCAGGGACAGAGACCAGTATATATTTCTGAATATTTCACAGTATCACACTAGATAAATCCATTTTCAAAAACTTCATGAGCAATTAAGTATATCTTTATCCTGAAATTCAAACATACCCTGCAATTAAAACAAATCCTTGAAGAAATAAAGAAGAATTTCATCTGATTAGTGCCACTGTCTACAATTCACCAATGTATGGGCTACAGCTGGTAGTAAGCAAGTATAAGATCTGGGGGAAAATGCACCACATCTCGATAATGTGTGAAGCCCCAAACATGAAAAAGAAAAACAGAAATAAAAAATAAAAACTCACGATTTCTCACACCCTTGGCTCCATTCATAACATGGATATTTAACACCTTGCGAGGTTGTCGAAAGTTCAGACTTCAGGAGCACCATCCATCATTTTTCTGACATTTAGATTACACAAACGAAATCTGCAATGTGATGACTAGAAAGCTGCAGCATAGACCAAGGAGCATGGCCATGTTTTTCAACACTGCAATTTGAAGGGTGGTGCTGGTTTTTCCCCTTCCTCTTCCAGCCCCCATTCTTTGCCTCTTGCCTCCTACTTCTCTGCCAGTCTTGAGGTGATCATCTACTACCCCTTTAAAACCCAAATAAAATGCCACTTCCTCTGTGAAGCCTCCCCGAGAAAACCTAGAGAATTCATTTCTTCCTTCTTTAGGCTTTCATAGGACTATTTATGCAAACAAACACAGCGACTGCACATCATGCTGCATTGGCATGTTTACAGGACTGTCTCCTGAGTGAAGTACTCAGGAGACTGGCCTTCTTAATCATCCCACTGTCCTGAGCCTCTGGTGTCTGGCAGAAAGTAAGTGCACAGCTGACGCTGTTGTGCGATGACCTTGTAGAATGAGTTGTTGCCGGTGGAGTTGCCCAAGGTTGTACCTAAACCAAATTAGTTACTTATAATCATTCATGAAAAGAACCTAATCAGTGAGCTAGATCACAGATATTAGCAGTTTATCTTTTCAATTATTGTTGTAAAGAACAGAGTGGCATAGAAATCAGGCCAGCTGAGTACAGGAAACAGGATTCCAAATCTCAAAGGTCAGGCCTCATTTGCCAAGCCTCTTGAGGGCTGCAAGAGTCAAGGAATTGGAGGGCACTTGCTACAAGCTGTAAAGATATGTTAAGGCCAGTCCAGACCTAAGAAAGATCTCCAAGAACTGTGGATGGATGGTTGGCATCACCTGGTGCTCACAAGGCCTCAGTGCTCTATTATTGTCAAGGTTTGTCACTGGTGCTTGAAAGCCTTGAAAAGAAGTAAGAAACAGTATGAGGAACCCAGTCCAGTGACAATCAGATATACCTTTGGCAATGGTTACTTCAAGGGAGGAGGCTTGGCTGCTTTCTAAGCTTGGAGTCATTAGACACTGACCTCTTGAATGTGGGCCTGATGCTGTGGTTCAGAAGTCATTCCCAAAAGGAGTTAAAGAGAGAGGATGTAAGCAAAAAACCCTGTTTCCTGTTTCCAACTCCACTGCAGCTTGTGTCTGTTCCCTTCTTACCTGGAATACCTGGTATCTTCTGTTACAAAAAGTGTGTCAAGTTAGATAGGAATAGTCAGGATAGTCTGCCAAAGACCCCTCTTTTCTACTAAAAACAACCCAAAGACTTAAGTTGAGGTTCTTTTTTCCCAATACTTAGATTATTTATTTCCCAATTCTTGATTATAGGAGACTCTTTTCAGATTGACTCAGTAGGGGTACACTGTAATTCATAACCTTCTAAATTTTGGATACTGCCTCTTAGTTTAGTTTTAGGTATTTGCCTATAGGAATCTTATCTGAGCTGTCACTCTCACTCCTGATTACCCCCAAGCTAATAGACAAAATCTAAGTGTGCCCTGAAGACAGTTGCTGGAACAGTTTGGCTAATAGCTATCACATGCCCAGTGAGAGAGCCAGTCCGGCTAAATAATAATGTAGTCATTGAGCAAGACTTCAAGAATGTGTTTTATTCCAGACAACAATCCTACTATTTTACCTGCCATGGTAAAATAGTACCTATTATTAGCCATTCCTATAAAGTATGCATCAGAAAGCACCTGGAAAAGATGAATTTGATGACCTGGTTTACAGGTTCTGGATAAACTGAATTTCCACTGAAACTTATTTAACCCACAAACCAGAAGATTCTCACAGCCTTGAAACCAGAGCAGGTCAGAGATACAGCCTGAAGAGGCTATCCTTCACTAGCTGGGAGAAGACACCTAATGTCAGTTAGAGGGGTTGCTAAGATACCACACTGACCATTTAAAATCACAGAGCCGCCATTCACCACCAAGATTTTGTCCCCTAAGAGTGATTTTCTCTCCCAGGAGACATCTGGCTACATCTGGACATTTTTGGCTGTCTCAGTTCAAGAGGTACTACTGGCATCTGGTGGGTGGAGGCCAGGGATGCTGCTAAACATGCTACAAACCATTGGACAATCTCAACAAAAAGGATCCTGCCTAAAATGTCAAGTGTTCAAGGTTAAGGACCTGCCACTGCAGTATTAGAAAAATCAAGTTTAAGAAGTTAATGCAAATCCATCAACAATTAGAAACAAAACATTCCTGAAGGATAGAACCAGCTTTATAAGCCAGATAGTGAATATGTCCCAGAAAATGAGAAATAAATGGAAGGTGTGGACTGGATTTCCAAATGGACTTTCAGCACATCGAGGGGAAAAGGAAACACCTTTATGGTCAGTTCAAAAAAGACAGAAACCCAAGTGAGAAATGTTAGGGGGGGTGTTAAAAACATATTTGATTTACTCGAGGAGCAGGGTAGGGCCTCTGAGGGCCAGACTCCTGGATTCTCCCTAGAAGGATTGAAAAAAAGCAGATTTCTACTGGTCTTGAAAACTGCAGTCCTTCCAGGGCTGCCCATGAGTCCTAGCACAACTTTGCAGAGTGGGTGGTATAACGTCAAACCAGAAAAGGTCGACATATGGAGTAAAACATTGGCTCACACGCCTACTTATCTCGGTCAGCCCAGTAACACTGCATCAGTCTGGGTCCTCTGAGAACCAGACATCAAGCCAGGTTTAAATGTGCAAGACATTTGTCAGGGGAAGCAAGTGTGAGAGAAAGTGAAGAAGAAGCCAGGAGGACCGGCAGACAGTGCCAGCCTGGCCCTGGCCCACGGCGAAGGTGAGAGGAGGCAGGCAGGGAGGGTGGAAGCAGATGACACAGTGTGGTGCTGAGGAACACCGGAGCCACGTGGGGAAATCATATCTCCTGAAAGAGAGCCTGACTAGTATCTCTACTGTATTTTTCTTTTCTTTTTTAAAAATTGATTGCTGCATTGTAATCATACATAGTTATGTGGCACAGGATGGTAGAGACAGACATGCACACATCACTCATTTAGCCCTTCCCCAATTCCCTCCCCATTTCCTCCTCCTCCCTCCTTCTTGTGTTTGGCTTAATGACTGATTTTGGTATGTTTGTTAATGTACATCATACACATTAGGGTGTTTCCCTCTCCCCCCCGCCAATCTCCCCCAGTTAGGTTGCCTTCTTTACTCATCACAGACCAAGAGCGGCTCCTAGGAAACAGCCGCAGAACTAACACAGGGATGCACTTCAGAGGGAGCCGCTGAGGTTCTCGGCCAGCCACTCTTCCTACAGCCGAAGGTCTGAGAGGCATGTTCTCATCTCCACCACCAATGCTGGGACTGGGCTTGAGTCCCTTCAGAACAAAAAGGATGCTTAGGAAAAAGGCAGCCATTTCCAGTTTTTCCTGTTTTGATTCTTTTATCATGTATCTCCATTATTATGTTTTAATATTTCTTTCTAGAAATTCTAATCCTGCCTCAGGTGAATTTCTCCTCAGGGGAACAGGAACTTCCAACATAAACCATGAAAAGGAGGACCTCAGTGTCTTCAGGCTGGCTGGTACCAGGGACGGAGCAAGGTTAGAAGGACAGGAGGGTGGGAACTTGGGAGGACGAGTCATGAGCAGTTGGAATGCATAGACACTGTCCTTAGCCTTTTCTTCTTGCAAAGACTGTTTTGCATTTACTTCCTTTCAATGGCCTTTTTTGATAAATCAGAAACTATTCTGGATGCTGGTCTGTATCCACTGATGTGCTACCCATTTTACCACAATGATAGCATTGTTGGAGAATATTGCAGCTGCTCCAAGATGGGGTGTGCCATAGCAACTGTATTGTACCAATATTCAGAGTGATTTGTGGCCAAGGACACATCCCCTTGCTCAGTCCCAGAGGGAAGCAGCCAGGGCTGAAGCATCAGGAGCTTCTTGCCAAGGATGATTTGACATTTCTGTCTGGACTCTAGTCTGTGGCACGTGGCATGGCTTAGTGCAGTGGTCTCAAAGTGGTGCTTGTCCCTGGGGCCACTCTGAGTGTTATATTGATGTGAAAGGAAAGAATATTAGAATTTCTATTTTTACTTTACCCTTTTTGTTCATTATATATGTGCAGTTATATATATATATATATACACACATACATACATATATATATCATGTATTATGTACATGCTTAATTTTTATGTAAAAAAAGCTGGAGTTTATGTGAATTTGGGAGAACACTGGGATATCAGTGGGTCTTCATTTTATTAAATAGTGGTAGTGCAGATATAAAGCTAGTGAGAGTGGAACTAGGTAAAGTGCCGGTGGGGGCCTGGGAGAGGGGAGGCAGAGTGATTACCTCCCTCTCAGCTGCAGCAGGACCTATAGGAGTCTGGACTACATGACAGAAACTATAGCACAGAACATGGAACAGGGCAGCAATCTGAGAAGCATTGCACTGGGGAAAGAAAACCAATTCAAGCCAGGCAAACCTCTGAGCGAAGACCTCAGTGCCAGGTCCAAACAACAGTGGGACAGCCAGGTGACAGAACTGAACAGAAGGACACATTCCAGGCAAGAAGAGGCATTTCTGAAGCAGGAAGGGAAGAACTGGAAGAACTTTCTGAGCCAAACTGAGTAAATGAATAACTACACCAGCTCTTTAAAGACTGCCTGCAGTCATAAAAATATTAGGAGAGGGGACAACCAAGGATGTCCATCTCACTGTGCATCACCTGCCAAGTGAGCAAGGAAGACTCAAGGATCCTTACATCCCCTTTCATTTCTGCCACCCTGAGGCTAGAAGACCACGTTGTCCAGGAAGCAATACTTTTTCCTACACTACCAGGACTGAAGTGCAGTCCTGTGACATCTTTGCTTGAGATGTAAGGACAACCTTCAAAAGACTCCTTGCTAGCTGAAAAGGTTAACTAAAACAAGGAGTAAGGTGTGTGTATGTGATGCCATGTGTAAGTGTATGTGCATGCGTGGCATATGTATGTGTGCATGCATAACATGTGAATGGGCATGGTGTGTGTGCATGTATGTGCATGTATGTGTAGAGGATGTATATGTATGGGTGATGTATGTATATGTATGTGTGTGCATTTATATGGGGGTGTGTATGACTGAGTGATATGTGTACATGTATAGTTATGGAAGGAGGGTAGGATATGTGTTTTTGAGTGGTGTGTGTTAGTGTGGATCAGTATGTGGATGGGTGTGGATGTGGATGAGTGGGTTGTGTCTGAGCATTTTTTATGTGGATAGTTGGGTGATGTGTGTGTGTATGGGTATGTGTGAGTATGTAGATGGTTTGTATATGGGTGTGTGTATGCATGTAGTTATGGGTGGATGGTGTGTATGTGTGTGGGGGGGTGTATGAGGATAGATGGTGAGTGGGGGTGTAGATGGGTGTACATGCGTGGGTGGTGAGTGTATGAATATGGGTGTGTGTGTGTGTGTGTGTGTGTGTGTGTGTGTGTGTGTTTGTAGGTGGTGGGGTTAAGTGGATGGGTGGTATAGGATGTGCATTTTCATGTGGAGGGGCAGGTGGGCAGTCAGCAAGTCTGGAAGGTAGGTAGCTATTGTGCATTCCTGGGGGCCCTGTGCTCACTTCTGAGGATTTCTGTGGGATTTCAGTTACTCCAGCTTGTCATCTGATGCCTTGGGCAAGGGTGTGTGTCAGGGGTTTGTGCCCTGTGGGTGATGGTCCATAAAAGCCCCTCAGGCTACCTCAGTGCAGGTGGCCCTCTGCTCTGAGTGGGAACTTCCTTGGGTTTCTTCTCCAAGTGTATGAGCTCTCCTTGAGGGGCTGACTCATTTGTCCCTCTTTCACTCCTTGTACTTCTCTTGATTGGTGGCCTAGGGCTTCTCTTTTATCTTTCCTCAGGTATACATTAAGAATCCCCAATATAAAAAATCTGAAATCTGAAATGCTCCAAAGTCCAAAACTTCTTGAGTGCTGACATAATACTTCAAGTGGAAAATCCCTCACCTGACCTATGATATGCACCAAAAATTCTGTATCAAATTCCTTCAGACAATGTGTAACATATAAATATAAAACACAAATGATGTTCATCTCTGTGAAGTATCATTATAAATATATATATATATATATATATATATATATATATATATATATGAGAGAATATTTCAAAATCAAAAAAAAAATGTCGGAAATCTGAAACACTTCTTGTCCCAAGTATTTTGGATAAAAAATACTCAACCTGTTCTTGGCTCAGGACATTCCTCATTCCACTTTCTTCTTCGCTCTTTCTGGCTCTAGCCTTTGCTTTCTGACTTTGTACTGTCTCTGTCATCTACCACCAAATGTTCTGTGCAATACAAAGGAGCTTTCAAAGAATCTTGAGAAAGTAATTAAGATATTTCTTACATATTAATTTATTTGAGCAAAACAAAGCACAACCACAGGCCTAAGTGAGAGATTTGTGATGGTGAAGAAAGCTGTATTGCCAGCATCTGGGAACGATTATAGAAGGGAATGATTATCGAAGGGCAAGGTAAATTGAAGGGCTTTCTCTTTTTACTGAAAAATCTATCATTAACCCTCTACTGCCAAATGTCACTAACAAAAAAGTAGCAGAAAAGAAAATTGTCACAAAGAATGGAAAAGAAAGGGGAATAGTGAGTAGTAGATGCTTTGGGAGGAGCTATAATGAGTCCTAGGTTTCTCCAAATCCTTCTATTCTCCTGCTTCTGCTCTTGAATCACAGGATAAAATATGACTGTTACCAAAAGTCTTCCTGCCTTCCCAAGCATGCAGACTCCAATGGCGCTTCTAGAAGACTAAGGGAGTGGAAATGTCAGCGATTTCTCTGTGCCTCCAATCTATAGGCAGATGTGCCTGCCAGACAAATCTGACCCCAATCAGCCATGCTCTGTGCTATCTGATGGGCTTCCAAAGAGGCATCCACACTTTCTATGGAATTTGAACACATCGACACAGCTTCTGATGCGTAGGAGTGAGACCTGGGGATGGGAGCTGTGGCTGGGGCTGATTAGTGTAAAGTCAAAGCTGCTGCCTTACGTCTCTGAGATTCTACCTATCCAAAGTTAGGCCCAGAGAGCTTTGCGGATATTCAAATATAATGCAAAATGAATTTTCCAATTTGCAAGGGGAACTACAGCAGGTGCCTATCTAACCTGTGTGGTTCAAGAAGCTCTACTGGTCTCAGCTGCTTGATCTCCAGGGTCCTTTCCAGAACTGGATCTTTTCCTGAGGCTACCATGAAGCTGAGCAGGTTGGATTAAGACAGGATACAAGACAGGTATGTGACCCCAGAAATTACCCTCATTCTGCCACCCAAGCACACCGTGGAATCAATGGTTCTCATTCCGGACTCAATCCAGCATATGTAGGCTAGAAGGATTTGTGGGGATCTGAGATGCTGTATGATTTCCCTTGAGTCTGCACAGAGAGGGGTCTAATTTTTAGAGATTTACCAATCAGTCCACATGGGCATGAATTAGCCAGACCCCACTCTAGCATGTACTCAGGGAAACCAAGGAAACCAAAGAGGATCCCTCTCCCCTTAATTTATCATCTCTGTAGTGACAGCCACCATAGGAAACATGCCATCTGCTTTGTTCTGGCATTCACAGAGTTAAAGAGGACTTTTACCCTGACTTTAGGCTCTGTATCAAAACTCTTTCTCCACCCATTCCAGGCCTCTCATTACAACCTAAATGGCAGAGTCCATATTCTTTGGCAAGGCTGAAGTAGCTTAGCTGGGGACACAAACTACTTTTCAGTGCTCTCCATGGAAAAAGGAGAAGCGGTGTGAACACTGTTTCATGCCTGGGGATGTGAAGGCAGGATTTCCCTCAAACAGGCCTCCTTCTCTGAAATGACATGGCAGGCACTTTGGGATGTGCTCCACTGCTATTTATAACCGCAAACCACCACAACCAGAGAAAGAGAGAAAGTCATGGGAAAAAGAGGAAGGAAGGAAGGAAGGAAGGAAGGAAGGAAGGAAGGAAGGAAGGAAGGAAGGAAGGAAGGAAGGAAGGATAAAAGTGGCCTATCCAAGAGATACTGCAAGACCTGGCAACCTGGAACTTCAGAAAAAGCTTATATTCCAAGCTTCTCTGGTGACCTTTGGGACCAACCTGGGAATCAGGCAAAGTAATTTTTCTTTCCAATTTTATGAGAAAATCAAGAGTCTTGGAAACTGCTTACCCAAGGCCACTGGGCTCACAGGGCAGAGGCAAAGGCCAAGGCCCTGTCATAGGCTCACTGTATTGATGCTTCCACAAGGTTGTCACAGAAAGCCAACTATCTGCTTTAAAAATAAATAATTTAAGTGGAAGAAGGAAAGAGTTATCTGTGTCATCAGAAGTGGCCCCCATCTTCATGGACATAGGGGGCTGAACCAGCAGAGTTGTTAGGCAGAGTCCATGTACTCCCAAGTCTGTGGTTAGACCCTTCAGGAAAAGATGCAAAATCCTGATAGTGTCTTTCATCATCTTTTTCTTTCTAAGCTTCACCCAAAGAGGCATCTATCCCAGTGCCAAGTAAGACTGGGAACTCTCTTCTCCATGGGATAAAGCCAGGGGACTCCCAAGGAAACTCCAGCTTCTCTTGGATCCTGTAGGCTGATGGGCTATTTCCATCTGCCATGCTCTCTCTTCCAACAGTTTCCTTTCTTTGAAGACTACAGGAAATCCCTTGGCACCAGGCTGTCCAAGAGAACCAAGTTGGCTTGTTCAGAGAAGCCACGGGCTTCCATACGCCTGTAGTTCTAGGAATGGGAATGTCCCAGGTGCTTGGCCTCACCACTGCCATGCTTCATCATTCTTATCATCTGATCATATCTGGCATGGGTTTGAATCTAAACTCTTGTTTCCCATTCTGTATTTGCCTCCAACTCTTAGGAAATATTGGTTTGACTCTGCCCAGGCCCATCTTGTCAACTGTGAAGGCTGTGTAGTGGTGACAGGAGTGGGAGGTAAGAAGATCTAGATGTTTTCCTCTTTCATTTGCTAGCATATATGATATCTACGATGCACGTGAACATGATTTGCACACCATCAGTCACCATTTGACCACAAATCATTAATACAGAGTCTATGGGATTCTCAGTATGGATTTTCTCTTGCTTACTATAGTGCCAAACCCAAACAAATATTTTTAAAGAGATGTTTTGATGGTATTGTGATGATAAAAGCAGGTGCCTGTCACACCATGTGGACCAAAGATGTTATCCTGGTATGTCAAATTGGCACATACATGGTATTTGATCTTATACTACCCTGAGCATATCTTTCCTCATATCAAGGAAAAAACTGTACTTCTAGAAATCCCCCAGCTCAAAGGTTACAAAGATCATTCAAAGTATTAAAATGCTTATGAAGAACAAAGCTTCTTTTTTGCTTTATAGCCCCAGACCCCAAGCCTTGGGTTTACATATTGAGTTACCCTGCTCTATAATGTTCTTTGTCCATTAAAATGAGAGAAAGTCAGAGAAACAGAGTAATGGCTAAGGTTATAGGTCTATTTTCCAATAGGTTTGTCAAACCAGGATGCAAAGTTCAGGTGTCATGTTAAAATGTCACCAGACAGGTTATGAGAAAACCTGTATTCGAGAGTAGGCTCAGCTACTATCTGATTGTATATCTTTAGAGAAGACTCTCGGACTCCCTCAGCCTCAATGCCTCATCTGTAAAATGAAAGAGGTAGACTAGGCAATTTCCAATTTTCCTCTTAGTTCCAAGGACCTCTAAATAAATTATGACAATTACAAAACATTTTCAGGAAGCCATAGATTTTACCTTGTGCTTAGAGGAATCCAGATGGTGGGTCTCGGGGGGAAGTTACCATGTCTTAGTATAATCATGATAATGTTTGCAAACTGGTTGCACTTTAGTACCTACAAGTCACCTGAGTGCCCAACCAAAGCCTCTCTAAAATGCCTGTCTTCTTCCAGGACAAAGCAACCTCAGGTGGAATCTAGTAGGTATCGCACCTAGGTCTCTTTGCCATCTTCGTGATAGATAGGGAAGCTAAGGAAGGAAATTTTAAGCTCCTACATTAAGTCCTGGGAGGACACCTGTTAAGGAGCCCAGACTGTTAGATTTCCAGGAAGGATGGGATGTCCATTTTTTTTTTTTTGTTCCAGGGCAAAATGACACTAAACTGGAAGAGATGGCTTGCAAGCAGGAATTCCAAAGCAGACAACCTTTTCAGCACTCCCCAGGGGCTCTCTAGCTGCCAGAGGATTTAAGGTTTTCATTGTTGTTTTTGTTGCTTGCATGCTGGGGGATTAAACCCTGGGTTTAATTCAGATTCTGTAGTTTCTGTAATTCACATATGACATTCCTTTAAAGGCTCTCAAGTTCACTCTTGTTTCTCATTCCAAGGGCTGCCTCCTGAGGGCCAAGACATTACCATTTCCAGTATGTGCTGCTGCAGTGGCCTCCCATCTAACTTACCCCTTTCTGGTTTACTCACCCCTGATTCGTTCTGTAAACTGCAACCAGAATGAGAATGAAAACTGCAAACCATGATCCTTAGCCCCACATCAATCACATCAATGGTGTTCCATCACTTCTATGCTAAAGACCAAAATGATTAACATGAACTTCAAAAACTGTCTCTATCTTCTGACCTGTTACAGCTTGCCAGCTTTGTCATGCACCACATTCTCTTCTACATTCTCTTCTTCTACCCTCCAGCTGGATGGGAGAACATGCTCTTATATTTCCTGCTGTAGGGCACCAGCAAGTCCTCTTCATCCTTGCCTTCCTCCTGGGGACTGGATAATTTCTACATTCATCTCTCAGATCTCCACTCAGTTGTCACTTTCACAAGGAAAGCTTCTCTACCCTTCTAACAAGATCTAGTCCTCCTTGTTGGCAGTCGGTAGAACCACACACCTCTCCATCCTCAGCCTTATCTCAGTTGTAATTTCACAATCAAATAGGTGTTTGTTTGATGCATATCTGCCTTTCCCGCTAGACTGTGAACTTCACAAGAGCAGAAACTGTAGTGATTTTAGTTCAGGCACTACATTTCCAGTGTCTACCATAGCATTTGTCACATAGTAATCACTCAACAAATAACATAACTAATAAATGAAAGTACTTAGTACCATTGAGCCTTCAGAGGTGAATCAGGCAATATCTCTGCCCTTCAAAATCTAACAACCACGACAGAACAATTGTGAAACAGACTAGGCTATAAGAGTAATCGGGTAAGAATGATGCAGCTCTGTATGTCTTCTAATTTTCTGAGCCCCTTTTTACCTTTCCCATGTGAACTTCAGCCTATGTAAGTACCAATTGCTCACAGGTGACTCATTTGATTCTATTTGCATTTTCTATCTCCAACCCAACATTTTGCTTTTATGAACAACAGAGTTTCCCTTTGTATTGGTACAGTTCTTACTTGTTGGCAACATGGGCAGGACTCTTAATTTCAAATAACCAGGTCCACATTAGCAGACACCCTGCTTCAATGTGCTGAGTAATTTCAGTCTGTATTAAACTGATAGCCCACATTAGGGCCACATCTGTGTTTACAGAGCGACTCACACTCTCAGGAGTGTCTGTCGCAACATGTGATGTGAGATCCAAAACCATGCAGCTCCAGCTCCGAGCTGCTGCATGTGTGTTTGGTTCAGAGCTGGTGTTTATTGACAAGCACAAACTCTGGAATGAATAATCATTCTAAGCATCCCCTGCACATTTCTATCTCCCATCAGCAAAGCCCACCCCTAAGCCTCTGTCCTCACTCTGCAGATGGGTAAGCAGCTGGGCAGGATGATGCAGGATCCCAGACACTTTGGAGGATTGATTGGGATGGATAAACTATAGAGCCAAATAAGCTGACAATTAGTATTTGTGTGACCTTGGCTGGTAACACATTCATTTGCCCATTATTCACCCATTTGTTCATTCACAAATACTTCTTGAGCACTTATTCTCTGCCACTGTGCTAGGCCCTGAGGATCTGTGGAAGAATGAAATGGATCCTGTCCCTATCTTTTTGGACCATGGTATAGGGAGGAAAGAGAGATATAAAACCAAGAATTACTTTGAACTATATGAACTCAGTGTTAGAAAAAGAAGCCTGGTTATGAGGACTTGCATAATAAACAAGGAGGTCTAGTCTACTTTAAAGCATCAAAAATGTTCTCTCTGGAAAGCAATATTTAAGCGAAGTTCTGAAGGATGGAAAGAATGTTTAGAAAAAAATACGTAAGATAATCAGAATTTTCAAGCTCAGGATTCTGATAGGTGAGGTCTTTGAGCAAGGAGCAGATATGGCTTGTCTGAGAAACCAAGATTGTCCAGAGTGACCAAAATCAAAACCTGAAAGGAAAGAGGGCACAGAATGAAGCTCGAAGGAAAACAGGAGGCACATCTTGGCCTTGTGGACCTTGTTAAGTATTTTGAATTCTATTCGAAAGCCAACTGGAAGTCTGCAGAAGGTTTCGAGGAAAGCAAAGATCAGATCACAATTGGATGATGTCTCACAGCCTCTTAGTGAGAACAAATGAGACCAAAGATAAGTTTTCCAGGTGGGTCGTAAAGCATAAGACCACTGCTATTCATAGTATAACCATCAGCAGTCTCTTAAGTGTGGTAGAACAGTATTTGTAAATTCCCTAGGATAAAGGTTCAAGAATGCCCACTTGCACCATTTCAGAGTCTCTGTCCCTTGAAGTGCAAAATATGCTGGTTTTCTCCAGGTTGAATTTCAGTGGGCAATCCACTGTCACTTGTCATTTCCCACGAACATGCAAGCAGCCATTCCAATCAATGGCCTGTGTCCAGATGCATCGATTCATCTCGGCCTTTCCAGGGGTCTCTCAGCACAGCATCTTTGCTCATTAAAGGAATGTGCCTGCATCATAATGATAATGCTTTGCACTTACCCAGCACATTGCCCAGGGGTGTCTCAGAGCATTTTGCAAACATTTAATTAAGTTAGTCTAGTGGCTGCAGGGGAGTCCCCAGCCTCTCAACACCAAGGGACCTATGTGGGAGGGAAGCTGGGAGACAAGTGCAGGCTCTGCCTCACATCCGCTGGCTCTGGGGTGCAAAGGAGAGTGGGTGGGTATACAGGGAGTCTGCATTGCTAAGAGGAAGTGCTCACACATGGACATCAGTCTCTGGCACTGGCTTCTGCCATATGTGCCTGCAGGGAGAGGATTGAGACTGGAGACCCCAGTTGGGAGTTCTGAAAGGACATGATAGAAGGCAAAAGGAAGGGCCTGTTTCCATTAGGAGCTATGATCTGTGGATATAATTTTGAGAGTAGCTAACCTCTAGCTTAGAGGTGTGTGTGTGTGTGTGTGTGTGTGTGTGTGTACTCATGCACATGTATATGTATGTAGGGAAGGGCATGAATGAGTGATTGTCAGAGGACTATGAGAATGAGAAGAAGGAATGTATATTCATGTAACTACAGGAACTGCTTTTTTTTAAGTTCATCTCATCTCTGATTTAGTATTTTTTCCCACTCCATTCTTAGATCTTCCTTTAATCTTTCACCGAGCCCTAAAAATACTGCCCTCCCTTAACCCTTACCCATCCTGAATGAACAGTGTAGAAATTAGCAACTGTGAGGGAGTTGGGAAAGGGAAAAGGAGGATTGAGGAAAGAAACAGTTCAAATAATACTATGGTACTATGGCAATCTATGAAGTTACTACTAGCAATTTCATTAACATGTACAGGGAAGAAGGAGAAAGGAATGGGTGGGATGGAGAAGGAAATATTGAAAGAGCTGTGTGCTTGAATGTTTGTATCACATCAAACCTCACTATGATGTGCAATTGAAATTCACCAATAAAATACATAAAAAAATTAACCTAGCAATTGGAACTTTATCCACACCCTGCTATGTTACCATCTTCTTCACCAAGGCAGAGGCAACCGAGGCTTTAGAAAGTAATATCAAATTCTAGTCTTGTTGTCCCACCCACAGCATAAACAGCAAGAGGGACAAGTGTCCTCAGGACCTGGAACTGCACAGAAAGATGAGGGTCAAGAGTATGGAGCATGGCAGAGCTGCCCCAAGGTAATGCCAGCCTGCCCAGCCTCCATGTCTGGAAGGTGCCAATCACCATCCAGAGGTGCTAACATCCACTGCTACTGACAGCTGGCTTGTCAGCAGCCAGGGGCCATCTGTGGACTGACACTTGAGTTCACTGACAGGAAGAGAGGTTTGTTTCCATCTCTCCTCTCTTCCCAGCCTCAGGCAGCTGCAGACGGATGGCAGCCATCCATCCACAGACAAGGCGGCAAGCTCAGGGCCCCTATCCAGTGAGCCAGGGTCAGAAAAGCCAGAGCCCGTGGGCTGAAGACAATACAGACACATGAAGCTGCAATCAGGCTCCTAAAATTCCAACTGTCCCAGGCTCATGTGTAAGTCCACATACTTAGCATCCCACCAAAAACATTGCAAAGCAATATTTTAGGAGACCAAAGGGGGCATGTTTGTTGCCTTTATTTTCCACAGCAGAAAAGCCAGAATCCAGGCAGCTCAGAGTCAGCATGTGTATTTCATTGGGGGTCACAAAGAAGGAAAAAAAAGTGAATTATTTCCTGTTTTATTGGATTTTATAATTTTCGAAGCAGGAGAATATCTTAACACATTTTGCTTAATCAGAACCTGCGTAATGTCTTGCAGGATAAACAAATGAATCTCATTTTGCTAAATTTCATTTCTGTGAAGAAGGCATATGTGAGTTAGTACAGCTTTACCTCACCCTCCTCCTTCCATACCCATAACAACTTTCCTGTCCCTGGCTCCTACATGTGAGCATCCTTCTCTCTTTGCCCTATTACTAGAAGACCAGCATGAGCTTTTTAAAATAAAATTTGCAGGCATTCACCTTGGTATCATCTAACCTAGGCTTCCAGCTACTTTTAGAAACAGAAAACACACATAGCTAGAACCCATTCTACAGAGCAGTAAACTGAGACTCAGAGAATGCCTGGAACCAACCAATGCTGAATGTCTTGAACCTCAAAGGCCTGCTAATCAAAGAGTCTCACTGGCCACCTCTCAGTATACTCAGGCTTGGGTGGAGGCCTATCCCATGGGAAATACCCCACAGAACAGGTTTGAGGCTGTATGCACCAGGTGTAATTTCCATTGGTTGATATGGGAGACTTATGCCCAGAGCTGCTTAAGGAATCTTAAAGAATTGCCTCTGTCACGTTCCAGGCCACAGGGATGAGACGGAGCGTGCTGAGGATGAGAGAAAGCATGAAGGCAGATAGGACTGAAGCAACAGAGGAGAAACTCAAGCCATTCGAGATCTCTGATTAATCTCAGGTGGAGTAATGCTACCCAGCTCCAGGCTACTGAAAAAGCCATCGACACCTGTCTCCTCAGTGCCTGCTATTGCCATCAGGCCAATGCTGAATGCCAACAGGATGTGGTCTGACCTTATTAACATGTCAATCATTTTAAGGGATGAGGGCCACTGATAGCTCTGGGGAGGGCATGAATCTATGATTGGCAAAAGAATGATGAGGTCTTATTCAAAACCAGGCACCTGGCCCTTGTTCCTATTTCTTTGTTGGTGAGCCTGGAGCTTAAGATTTCCCTGCTGGATTCTTTTGCATACCAATATTAGCAGGTTTCTCAACACTATGCTGGTGAGGGGGTAAGAAGTGAGAAAGGAATTCATCAAAATTAACTATAGAGACTTCTCCAAGGTCTCACCCCAAAGCCAAACATCCCAGCACCCAAACTTGAAATTTGCCCCACTTTCCAAAGGAAGATCTAGAAAAGTATATGCTGGGGAAGAAAGAATTCAAAACCTCAGAGAATGTATATTCAAACCGAGGGTTTTCTGACACTATACAGGCCTATTAAAGATCCAGTGTTTAAAATGAAGAGAGACCAGTCTGAGAATCCAAGCTCACAGATCTATGCAAGTTTACCAGACTCAGTTCAGAGAAGGCAGATAGAGACTTCCTTGCAGCAAAGAATAGGACAGAAGACCCAAGCAGGATAGGCTGACGGGAAGGAGACACACCAGATGCAAAGGTCTGAACTGGAGAAAAGCAGCTTCCCAGGTTAGAAATCCAATCTTTGTCTATGTATCTAGAATTGAGCTTGGCTGCTAAACATAGCAACCACTTCACCCTCACCCCACCCTGCTCCCAGTGGCAGAGCTAAAGGAGAAAAGACTAGCAAATGATGGGTCTTCACCCAAAGGCTGCAGGCCATGGACACTGATTTTAAACTACAAAGCAGTCTGGAAGTCACCAGAAGAACCTGGGATGCTTATTATTTGTAAATTCTTACATCTAAGACTTCCAGAGAGAATTTGCATTTTAATCTGGCCCCTTTCCCCAGATAATTCTGATGCAAATGTCCAGGAGTCTTCACTTTCTGCTTCCCCTATTTCCCCAGGAAGCCTCCCCACCCAGGGTCACAAAGAGTCCCAGCACAGACTCTCCCCTACCTGGGACAAGCTGACCTTCACCCTGGGTGTCCAGCATCTGGAGACTGTCCCCCTAGCATGACCTTTAAAATGTTATGGTGGCATACACCTGTAATCCCAACACTTGGGAGGCTGAGACAGGAGAATCGCAGGTTCCAGGCCAGCCTCAGCAATTTGAGACTCTATTTCAAAATAAAAACAATAAGTCTGAGGGTATAGCTCAGAGGTAGAATGCCCCAGGGTTCACTCCCTAGTACCAGTAAGTAAGTAAGAAGTAAGTAAGTCAGTAAGTAAGTAAGTAAGTAAATAAGTAAGTAAAATATAAACCATGGCTCATGCCTCATCTTGGGTGTGGGCTCAACAATATTCAGTTGTGACTGTCTTCCCATCCTAAAGATCCTGCCTAGGGAAGTAGTTCATGACCATCACCCTCCCCTAGAAGGTACCAGGCGACAACATCATTAACCTTAAAATTATTCTGGGATGAAAACCTGTTTTTACCAAGAAATAGAAAGCTGGAGAATGAAATGGCATCCAGGCCTAACCAGGTCAGGGTTTCATTATTGCATTAGCCTTCTGTCGTTAGATGCAGGAAAGTAAATGGCTAAGGAGCTGGTGGTATTAACCCCATGGGGGAAAAGGCATCATTTGAAAAAAAAAAAAAGGGAGAAAAAGCATCTGAAGACATACTGAAGGAAGTAAAACTGAGAAAAAAGTCCCAAGTAAATGGGTACTATTGGCCTGAGCTAGGTCCCCTCCTGCAGAAGCCCTCCAGGACTGCATTTCTTCCTTGCCACTTAAACCCCCAACAACTTTTCCTCCCTGCTGCTATCTTAGGCCAGGTTCCTGGCACAATTACCAGAAAGAGCAGCCCTCCCAGCAGGCAGCAGGCCAGGTGCAAAAAGAAATTGGGTCTGACATTGGGGCCCTGCACTCCAAGCACCCAAGATTGCTTGTCATTCTCACCCCAGGGGCCCTGGAAGCCAGCAAGTCCTGTCCCCTTACAGGCTTTGGGTATGGACGCTTCTCCTGCAGGCAAGCTCTGCCCACTCCCCACTAATGCAGAGTGGATGTGTTTTCGGGTGCTGATGCACCCCTAGGGGGAGGTTTCACCCTACTTCCCCACTCCCTTCAGGGTGTACTGCAATGCAGATTTGCTGGCTGGGGCTTACTTCCCTCCCCTTTTGGAAATGTAATGCTCTGTATTTTGCCATGAGGGGCGCATACACACTGCCAGGATTCCCTTGGGGTGGAGGTTCTTATCTCTGCTCCAGCACAGTGGGAGGAGAGAAGTCAACCGGGAGCCAGGAGGACCCCAAGAACTGCCATGCAGTGGGGACTTGAATACGCAGGAAAGTTTCTCTTCAACGAGGCCCAGAGCACCTACCTGGCTCCCTCTACCAGGCTCAAGCAGGTACTGAGGGCTTTGCCCACTGGCTTTCCCACCAGCCCAGCCCAGCTCAGCTGCCCTGGCTGCAAACCTCTAGGAGGCTGCTGGAGTGTCGAGGTAGAAAACAATACCACTCCCAACTCAGAACTTCTCCTAAGAGCAACATCCAGGAGCATGGTTATACAGAGCCCATTTCTGCTTGGCAAACTACATTTCAAAACTAAAAAAAAAAAATTAAAATTACAAAATTCAATTTTTAATTTAAAAGATTCTAATTAACATTATACACTGGATTTTTTTTTTTAAATTTGGTTCTCTCTTCTTTTTTTCCCTAATAAACTTCCATTTCTTCCCCCTGATTTCACTTTGGTAGTTGAGAAGTACTTAGGGAATTATATTTTTTAAAAACAAACAACAACAAAACCTTACAAGGGACTTTGAGTATAATATAATGTGAAATGATGTGTTTTACTTATGAAAAGATACGTCAGGTTTAAGAATGTTAGCATTCATGTTCTTGTATATATGTATGGGAATTTAGGTCTAAGCTAATGTTTAACCCAATACATGTATCTCAATTTGGAAAAGAAAATTAAATAAATAATAAAGAGATTCTACGTGGCCTGGGGTTTAGTATGGAAACACACCAACCCTTTGATGCTGCCTAAAACCTTGCCAAGCATAACCCGGCCCCTTTAGCATTGTTTGAAAGATGCCTGCGGGCATTCAGTTGTCTGCTTGCAAAGGACTCCCATGCAATTTCCAATCTATTAAGACGTGTTGGGTTTTGTAACGCTTCCACTAAGTGCATTTTGGTTAGGATTGCACTATGGTACTAGTGTCACTGCAGATTTGTTTTTCCCAAACAAGTAACTGCTGTGAGAGGTAGCAGCCCATCTGAATCATTAGATAAGGTAGGGAAGGTGGTCAGGGAAATCAGATAAATCCAGATCAGCAGACCAGATTCCCCAATCTCCCCTCAGTTTGGACATTCCAAATCCTGCCAAGGGAAAGTCACATTTCTGATGTGAGGAGTAGGAAGAAGAAAATGAGAGGATTATGAATGTCTAAGCCATCATCTGCCCATTTAGTGGAAGGATACAGAAAGGATGAGAAGCCATAGAAGGACTGGGTGCAGACAAGAAATGCAATAGCAAATCCATGAGCAAAGGAGAAGGGATGGGAAGAGGAAGAAGCTAAAGTGTAAGCAGAAGTGAGAGAGCTCCAAAGGGACAGAGAGAGAAAAGGGAGAGACTATAGGAGAGCGAGAAAAGAGGCAGGGGGGAAAAAAAGATGCTAAGATCTACACCAATTCAGAAACGGAGAGGGACCGGGTTGGAGAAATAAAGATGCCTCATCTATCCTGCAGGTCCCAGCAGAGGCGCAAGAAAGATCCATGCGTGGGAGTTTAGACCCCTCTTCTCCTACCCCTGGGACCATAACTGGTTAATGCCAGTTGATACCTTTCACAGAAACAGCAGTGCCTCTCAGCACAGTGCGGATCTTGAACCCAGTTCAGCGGATACCCAGGAATGGAGAGCAAATCCCGTGCAGCGAGCATTCGCGTGCGTGTGAGCAAGCGAGCGTGTGCACACACAGCAAGTCTACCTCTTTCGCTCGCATGCCTCTCACACTCACTCCCTCTTTCCCACCCTTTCTCCTCGCCTCTCCCTCTTCCCCCTTCTTCTTCTGCCCTCGCAGGGCGCAATCGCCCCAGGAAGAGAAAACACCCTTCTCCAGTACCTGGGATGAAGAGCAGGGCAGTTGTGGCGGAGAAGACGATCCAGTAGGCGGGATGGTTCATCTCGACGCTGTGGTGCTATCAGCTGCCGGGCTTGCTCCTGCTTCTGCTGCTGCTACCGCTGCTGCCTTCCTCTGTGCTGAATTCTGAGCAGGTTTAAATCCAATGTTTGCAAAGGGAGGGAGAGAGCAGAAGAGAGAGAGCGCGCGAGAGATGGGAGCAGGCAGGCAGCGTCTCTGATTTTTTTTTTTTTTTTCCTTTCACATACACACAACTGGTAAGAATCATCAGCACCAATCTGAACGGGGCTCAAAGCAGACCTCCTCCAAGGCACGCATTGGCTCCACTCTCCTGAGCGACACTAGGAGACTTTCCTGTTTGGAAGGCTCTACTCCAAGGGGAGTTGAAGCCTGCCCCCTGCCCGCCCCCTCCCCGGGAGCACAGCAGTGCGTACTGCTATCTGTGTGAGTATACCGGTACCGGGCTCTTGTGGGCACAGGGCTCCTTGCCAGGCAGTGGGGAGGGGTCTGGCGCTGTTGGTTTAGACTCCAGCAGGGCTCAGGGTATAACCAAGAGAGAAAGGTTGGATCTTGGCAGAAATGTGACTAATGCCCATGCCAATTCCTCATCATTCTTCAGTCTTCCTGGACTCCAGGCAGAATGCAGCAAGATCTGCAACCCACAGGGAGACTTACACATATGAGTCTGCAACCCAGTCTCCCATTCTGCTATGAAGAGCACTTGGAAGCAATATGGTTTTCCCAGGAGGAAGATGAATATGTTAAGTGTGTGTGTGTGTGTGTGTGTGTGTGTGTGTGTGTGTGTGTGTGTGTTCTTTCACCAAAGATGCAAAGAGAATTGGCCAGTTCCCCACAATTAGACCATTCTGAAACTACCAAGACAAGAAGCCCAAACAATTGCTATGATTATAGTTAGGAAGGGATGTATCCTGAATAGATCTCAAGGAGGTAGAAACTTGCTAAAGTCATCAGAAATCTTCAAGAGGAGAAGGTCATTGAGGGATACCTGTGGTCTCCTGCCTTCCTTTCTTACTTTTCTTTTTCACAGCCCAGCTTGCCCCTTCTCATAGACAGCATTTCTGGGTGCCATGCACCTTCTGGTTTTGCAATGCTCTAGAAAGGCCCACAGCCCTCTTTCTCCAGGGTGTGCTTCTGAGCAGCATCTGCCAGCTGAGCAAAGCCACCACTCAGGATGCCCTGTACCGTGGGGATCTGTGGTAAGAACAGTATCAGGTAAGACAGATGGGACTGAGGAGACACTGAAGTGACACAGTATCCCCCAAAGATCTCACAGTGACTTTTTTTTTTTCTCAGCTCAATGTGGACATAGCTCAAGATCTGCAAGTGACTTTCTAAGTCAGAGACCTCTATCCTCCTCTTCCAAAGTGATTCCCAAGTACCTGCCCTGTGACAGGTACTCAGAGATGTTACTTTAGTTAATGCCCACAAAGCCCTGCCCCTTGGGCATTATTGCCCCTGAACTTCAATACACTGGAACTGCAATCCAGTAAGTGCCAGAAACCTGTGAAATGCTATGCAGCTGATGAGTAAGGATTCCAACCTAGGTCTACCTACTGTGGAATCCACAGTTTCTCTTAAGCAGCCAACTATCAACAGGTTATTTGGCACTAACTGAGTTTCTCCCTTCCTAGAAAATAAGGCCTGCTTGCTTTTAAAGAAGAAGAAGGAGTCAGGTGTGGTGGTTCACGCCTGTAATCCCAATATTTGGGAGGTTGAGACAGGAGAATCACAGGTTCAAAGCCAACCTCAGCAACTTAGCAAGGCACTCAGCAATCTAGTAAGACCCTGTTTCCAAATTAGAAATAAAATTGGGCTGGGCATGTAGCTTGGAGGTAGAATGCCTCTGGGTTCAATTCTCAGTACCACAAATAATAATAATAATAATAATAATAATAATAATAATAATAATAATAATAATAGATTAAGAAGCAGAAGAAACCAGGTGTGATAGTGCATACCCATAATCTCAGTTCTGGGGAGGCTGAGACAGGAGGATTGCAGGTTCAAGGCCAGCCTCGACAACTTAGTGAGACCATTTTTTAAAATTAAAAATTAAAAAGGTTTAGGGGAATAGCTCAGAGGAATGCCCCTGGGTTCAATTCCCAGTACCAAAAACAAAAACAAAACAAAACAAAAAAACCCAAAATCAAAACAAAATAACAAAAAAAAAAATGAAGAGGAAGCAAAAGGATTGATTGCTTCCCTCTTTATAAACTGGAGGAGTCGAGTGAAGAACACATGGTCATAGATGCCATCATCACCTGACACTCACAAAGCACCTGCTTTATATAAGTCCTTTCTCCAGGGCTGGGGACGTGAGGCATATCATTTATACTTGTCTGCAAATGGCATACAGTGCATATGAAGAGACCAGCCCAGAATTAGCCTATTTGTGAACATATATAAAAGAGAATAGGATACATACACCCTATGTATTAAAGTCAAATTCTGTGGTCCCGGTAGGCACAAATGCATCACTCACAAACAAACTGATGTATGTGCCCTTTAAACAGTGATAGATTCTGACACGAGTTCAGAAGAGGATTCAGTGCTGAGTCCTTGGAGAATGCAGCTGGCTTGAAGTGGTGGTGGGGTCAGATTGTCTTAGAAAGGAGCCAGTCATCTCCAGGAGAGGAGACTCAGTGCAGGCAGACACTACTTAGGGAAATAGGGCTGAGAGGAGTCCAGGGTAGTTGGGAGGTGGTGTGGGAAAGATCTAGAAGCCCAGACTACTGATTTAGAAATTCCCTGTTGCTGCTGGGGTAAAGTCAATTTCTTTTTTAGCAGGAGAGGGCTGTGGATATGGGGGAGTTCATTTATGGGAATGAATCTGGAGGAAGTGCATAGGATCAGTTGAGGCCAGGATGCATCCTGGTTTGCAGGCACTGCCCAGGCTGGATCAGGAACTGGGTGGAGGCAGTGGAAGAAGAGGCTGTGTGCAACACAAAAGAATCAATAGGACTTGGTGACTGATGGCATCATATAAATGACTTCATGGATCTACCCTCTGTGGCCTAAGGCATTTAGAAGTAGCATCACATTTAATAGTTAGCTTTGTCCTCTGAGAAGGAATAACTATACCTGTTAGAGAAGTGAATTTACTGAGATTCAGAGGGGTTAAACAAATCACCCAAGGTCGCATTGCTGGTGAGTTACATGATCAAAATTCAAGCTCATGTTTTTGTTCCCAAAGTGAATGTCTAGCTCAAATGAACACTATCACTGTAGTGAATATCCATGGGCTGGAAACTCTGATTTTGGCCTTCCATATCCCTTCTTTAATTTCTTGACAAACCAATGAAGTAGAGATTATTATCCATACAGTATAGGTGAAGAAATAAGATCTCAAAAGGCTCAAATAACCTCCTCAATGTTGCAGGATGCTCAGATGTGCTTCTGGGGTTGGAGGCCAGAGTTATCTTCACCACTGGGGCTGTTGTCCACAGGGGAACAGAAGAGAGGCCCTGGCATCTTGGGAAAATTGAGCTCCTGGCAGCACCTGTGTGGTTCTACTCACAGTGCTCAGAGATACCCTTGAATCAAGCACCTGAGGATTCTGAAAAGCACTCACTGCAGCCTCTCACCCCACTCTCAGGAAAGAGGGACCCACTGTCCATCACGAAGACAAACAGCTGAGATCGTCAGCTCATAAAGAGAAAAGGTTTTATTTTGGCTTGCAGTTCTGCAGGGTCCAGGCATGAAGGGGCACATGCACTGCTTTTAGGCCTCTGGAAGTGGCAGCACAGCATGGCAGGAATAAAACCATTCTCCTAGTGGCCTGGAATTGAAAGAAAAGAAGAAAGGGCTGGGGGCTCCCTTCAAGACCTCACATGAAGCTCAGCTCTTACAGGTCCCGCCACCTCCCCAAAGCCCACAGTGAAGACCAAATTCTTACCCAGAGACTTGGGGGGTCACTTAAGATCCAAACTACAGCACACACACACACACACACACACACACACACACACACACACACACAGTAGCCTTAAGTGATCTAATGGGGGTGGGGGGACAGGAACAAGCCTTTATGCACTTCTGTTCAGTTAATCACAATCCTGGGAACCTCAGGGCATTTTCTCCTAACTCTCACTGTACCCTTATTGCTAGCCCATTCCACAGATGAAGAAATAAAACAGGTTATAAAGAAAATCCCAAATCTTACTCCAAAATTTATGTTCTTTTGCTGCTCCATTTGGGGTTTTTTATACAATGATCATGCTCAAGATGGTCACTTCCTCATAAGGAAGTATTCGCTTCAGAAACTGAAAAGCTTTAGCTGAATTTCGGCTGTGTCATTCATGAGCCCTGTGGTCTTGTTTTAAAATGTTTTTGTTTTAAAAACACCCATTTATTCTCCCAACCTCTTTACGAATCCACCCGTATGCATACACACCAAGCAGGCATGCACAAGTACCCTGCACATCTTAATTAAGTTCACACTTAACAAACACCAATGTATATCAAGAAGTAATTTATGCTTTATAAAAAAAATGTGTGTTTGATAAAATCTTTTGTAAGGAAACACATAAATATGTATTTTCACTGATTAATTCTTCTAAGTCTATTATATGATTAAAACATATGTCTCTTTTATTTAAAAAAGTGGAAGAAGAAATGTATAAATGCATATTTAATCAATAGATGGCACCAACTCTGAAAAAAGATATTATGGTCTACTGGGTCTATTTAAACTTCTTTAAAAAATACAAATACAAATACAAATGCTTCAATGCATATTTACTAGGGGGACTATTCTCTTCTCTGGGGTAAGTAATATGCAATTTTATACCGTCTGTGATTTTTTTTTTCTTCCAGCAAAGCAAACAAAATAATCAAAACTATATTTAAATAGCAATAAGGTAGGGGAACAAACCAACCGAAACCGGGCAATTGTTTGAGATAGCTGATTGTCACACACTTTTCTGAACCAGGGATGTGGTCAGGCAGACCTCTTCACAGGCTGAGACTGGCTTCTCAGAGCTGGGGGAGTGGGCAGGACAGGCCCCTCACCCAAGAGAGGAGTTTTCTGGCCTCAGAGAAGCCTGGTTCCCAGACCTGTCTCTTTGAATACTGTCTAGATGACCTTGGATAAGGATACAGGGTCTACCTCTGATCCATATTCATATATATTCATATATATATATATATATATATATATATATATATATGCACACACAGAGAGAGAAGACCACATTAACAAAGAAATTACCTTTTTGTACTTTATTCATTTATTCATTGTGTAGCTATTATGGGCCAGGTATATACCTACTATGTGTGATGTACAAGAAATAAGATAAAGTCAGATAAGAGAGTTTTCACCTAACCAAAATTCACAGAAAAACAAGGGTGCCAAATAAACCATCACTTACATCATTGATTACATGAGTGGCAAGTTTGTAAATGAAATATGGGTTCATAAGAAAGCACAAAGCCAGGCATTGTGGCCCACATCTGTAATCCCAGTACCTAGCGGGCAGAGACCAGCGGGTCTCAGGCTCCAGAGGAGTCTCAGCAACATAGTGAAACTCTCAGCAACTTAATGATACAAAAACAAAACCTGTTTCAAAAACAAAAATATAAAAATTACTGGGGTGTAGCTCAGAGTTAGAATGCTACAGGCACCTGTGTGCACACATACACACACACACACACACATACACACACACACACACACACACACACACACACACACAAAGCACAAAACAAAGATAGCACATCTGTGCAGGGGAGGCTTCCAAGCATGTAGAAGTTGCCCCAAATAACTTCTGAACTGGATCCCATATATTTTGTGAACATATTAAAAGTTGGGGAAAATATCTGAAACTGATTAAAACTAGACACCCATTGTAAGCAAGTCCCCTGGACTTTGGAAAAAGACTTACTTCTTCTAGACCTAAGCTGTTAATTTAATAAATTATTGCTTCTTTAGACTAAATGGCACCTATGTGGTTTAAAGGAGTTAATGTGCTTTCCAGAGTCATTAACTTGCTCTCAGGGAATCACTTATAGTCTGGGAGGCTTCTGTACCTTTTAGAATATTTAGAGCTGAAATGGCAGAGTCAGATTTTAATCTATAGTGTTTTATTATCTTCCTCTTTTTTATTTTTTACAGGCAAAACAAAACAAAACAAAAACCCCAGTGTTACAATATCTAAAATCCATCCTTCCTTGTCCCTTAGTCAGGCTCCTAGAGCACCAATCCATCATCTTAACACTGGTTAGCATGGAGTTGATTCCAGTATAAGGTTGCATAGATTTGAATAGCACTAAGAACCTTCAGTGTCTGCACAAGCCCAGCCCCTGGGCTTTTGTATGAGCTGCTTTTTTTCCCCCCCAGGGACAATTTCAGTCTTCTGGCCTCCTGGGATCCAGTTCAGAAGTTATGGGGCAATCTCCCATGCTCGGAATCCTCCCCTCCACAACACAATTCTGCAAGTGTGCTATTTTTGTTTTGTCTTGCCATTCTCTCTCTCTCTCTCTCTCTCTCTCTCTCTCTCTCTCTCTCTCTCTCTCTCTCTCTCTCTCTGTTAGAATCTAAGTCATTCTACCTCTGAGCTACACCCTCAGCTATGTGTGTGTTACTGGAGATTGAACGCATTCTAGAACTCTAAAACTCACTCTAGAATTCTACAAATCATGTTTTTGTCTTGTATAAACTGAGTAATTTATCAGTGTGGTGTTTTAAAGGCATCCCCAAGAGCCTTCCACCTTCCCGGGTTCTCCATCCTCCCACCACCTACCCCCACCCCCTGGTAGTCATCTATCATCTGGGACTTCCTTTCACTAAGAACACACAATACTCCATACTTTTCCCTTGCTTTCTGGATCTAGCTTTTGTTTTCCCTTGATTTTCTTCCTTATTTTAATGCAGCACATCTTTCTAGAGTTTACTGAGAAGACATAATATAGGTGATCTTTTGGGGAGATCTTGCATATTTGAAAATGGCTTTATTCTTACCCCATTCAACTTCTGAGTAGTTGATTGAGCTGCAAACATAATTCTAAGTTGAAAATTAATATCCTATCCAAATTTTGAAGCTATTTCTCTACTTTCTTCTCAGCTTAAGCATTGCTTGATGAATGTTAACTTTTGTTTCTTTTTAGGTAAAATGGTATAATTTTCTCCCAGTACACAATGAGTATATTATCTTTATCCATGGCATCCCAAATTTTCACAAAGATATTTTTAATGTGAAAATTTCCCTTCATGATAACAAACACTTGAACTCATTCACTACGGAAAATACATGTTCTTCAACTCTGAGAGTTTATTTTTTTGTATTGTCTCTTTTAAAATATATCTCCTCTGTTTTTACTTATTTCTGTGTGTGTGGAATTCCTATTAAAAGAATGTTAGCCATGTGGTTTGGTTTTCAAATATTTTCTCCTCTCTTTTCTATCAAGACGCCCTTGACTTTCATCTCTTTTACTGACTTTTTAAAAGTTGCACAGCAAATTATTAATTTCAAATGGTCTTCCCTGTTGTCTGATTTTTTTCATAGTGCCCCATTCATGCCCTGTGGTTATAGTGTCTCCTCATATCTCTCTGAAGATATTAATTAAGGCTATCTGAAGTTTCTGTTTGCTGCCAGCACAATCCCCACTTCCTTGGAGTCCTTTTTTCAGCTCATTTGTGACAGTGGTCGTCTTTTATGTAGGAAGGCGGTGTCAACTGTCTGGTGATCTTCAGACTTCCTTTTATATTTAAGAGTAAGGCACTAAAAGACTGACTGGAATATCTGTGCTCCTCAGTGGAGCTATCTATTGGTGGACCCTCGGAATATGACTAAGCAAATGATGGACTGTGGGCTCTTGCCTCAAATGACAATAGTTTTAGGTCTTTTCATCTTGAGCCAGTAAATTTTCTCCAGGGGAGAATCCTTTGCTGTCTTACCAGGAGGACAAAATCCTAGCTTCCATCATTCTACAAGACCCTGTGGGTTTTACTGTTCATCGTAGACACTCAACTTCTCTCTTTTCCATGAGGTGTCTTAATTTTCTCCTGTGGCAGAGACTGCAGCCTTTCTGGTTAATTCCTCCAGAAACCAAACTTCTCCTACATGCTAAAGTGGATGGATCCAAGGATTCTGGAGGTGGGGGCTGTCTGACATAGACTTCCCACCCACCCATTGTTTTTACCCACCCATTGTTTTCAGCCCTTCTCCTCTGCCTCTATCTTCCAAAGTACCTAGTACTATCCTTCCCATTCCTCAGTGGTGAAAATACATCCAGATCTGTTATGTCACCCATTCTTTATCTTCTTCCAAGGAGAATTCTATCTCCCACCATTTTAATTCCCTCTTACATTTTTTGTTTGTTTGTTTTGTTTTGTCCTGATACCTTTTGGACTCTTTGCTGTCACTTTAAGAGAGTTGAGAAGATGCTAGTGGGCAGCCCTCCATGATCAACTGAACACAAGTTCATGCCCTTTGTGGTCATAAATCCAAAACAATGACAAACAATTCTCAAAACCTCTGGAACATGAGGCTGTTTCCAACATGCAGCTAAAGTCCTGTACAAATGGGAATAACTGAAATGTGAGCTGTGATACTTCTGATTTATACATTGGAGACATGTGCATTTATAATTTCATTTATTTGCTTCACTCCTAAGTGAAGCAACACAGAGGAGGGGTTCATTAGTCCCACTTCCCAGGGAGATAAATAAGGAGGAAATAAGATAAAAAGATATGCCCTCAAAGACCAACAAATTAAGGATGAAGCCAGGACTAGTACACATATACCCTAATACTTAGCCCAACCCCAATATTAATGTGCCTTTTAGTTACTGCCATCGCTGTTAATAATCATGTGAGCATTCTCTATTTCATACACAGGCCAGAAACTTGGTAGATTTATTCCAGAATATATAATAACCAAGCCACATCATCATAAACCCTTCTACTTAGATATGTATGCCTGATCCAGTTTTAGCTAAATACAGTTGGCCCTCTGTATCCACAGCCTCCACATCTATGGATTCAAGAAACCGCTGGGTAAAAATATTCAGAAAAAGATATGCCTGTATTGAACATAGACATATATTTTTCTTGTCATTCTCTAAACAATACAGTGTGACAACTATTTCCATAGCATTTACATTGCATTAGGTATTATAAGTAATCTAGAGATGATTTAAAGTCTGTGGGAGGATGTGCATAACTTATATGCAATGCTCTGCCATTGTATATAAGTAACTTGAACATCTGTGTATCTTGGTATCCACTGGGAAGCCTGAAACCAATCCCCACCCCCTCGTGGATACTGAGGGGTGACTATATTGAAGGAAATGGCACCTGACTTTCACCTTTGAATAAAAATATTTTCCCCAGCACAGCCCTGGAGCAAGAACTGAAATAGCTTGTCTAAAAGGGAAAAGGATTCTTCCTTTTCTGAGGTGATGGCCCAGGAGATGAATGGACCCTCCACTTAAGTGAACAGTCATGGCAGAGGGTCCACTCTGGCCCCTTCCCCGATGGCCACCCACCGTCTTGCCCTGAGTTTGCCCCTCCCCATCTCTCTGCACTATCTGGGCTCCCCTGCCATTTCCTGCCCTCCTTCCCTCCCTGTGCCCTTCGCAGAATGAAAAGGCTACTCTTCTCTTCTTGTCCTCCAGTTAGACTTGAGAATGCGCATCTATTGATTTGCATTTGGTGGAAGGAAAAAGAGACAAGGAGGGGGAGGCTGAAGAAAAAGAAGCCCAACACAGACACACATTCCCTGACTTTGTGACTCCCCTGGGGGAACACATGGGAGCAATGGCGGAGAATTTTAACTGTGTCCCTTTCTGCAGCCCAAGTCCTGCATCCTCTCCACCATACCAGCTGCTGGCTATCCTCATCCAGCACAGGCCCAAGGCTCAGCAGTAGCAACTACCAGCTCTGCCCTGGCTCCTCTGCTGGACTCCCAAGCTGCTGACTCTGACCCTTTGAGTCAGGCACTGCTCCAGACCAAAACACATTTTCTTACAGATAGGAACTCAACAAGGAAGGAGACCTTGCTGTTAGCAAAACCTGGCCCCATCGGCTCAGTGATGGTACCTTTAAAGTTGCTTTTACAGACTTTAAAAGAAAGCTCAAGTGATTAAGAAGCCTAGGACTAGGGGTCACACACCTATGGTATTGTTCACGTTCTGACATTTTCTAACCATGGAGCACTGAACTCTGCATCTTTTATTTCCGATACAGGTATGCACAAGTTTTTGAAAGGATTATATCCAGAATCTATCCCAAAGCTGCACCCTATGCAGAGATAGCGCTGCAGGATTCCTCCCATCGACAGAGTTAACCTGTGTAGTCAAAGTGGCTCAGAAATCTAAGGAACCCTTACCACAACTCAATATGCATCTTTCTACAAGGAAAATTAAGTCAGTCTAGTCTTGAGCCATTTAGCCTATTTCTGAGTACTATTTCAATCAGCAACAGCATTCAATCAGCAACCAGGCCTAAGTACCCACTGTGCACACAGAGGAGCTGAGTCCACACAGAAGAACGAGCCCTGAGGAAGGCCGACTTTGGCCCTGATACAGGGTTCCACATTACCCAGAGAAAGGAGCAAGCAAACCAAGAGGTGAGCAGAAAAAGTCCTGGGGAGAATGTAAACAGCCATGCAAAGGCCCCATGTTATTGTTGTGATAGCTGATAGGAAAATCTCTGGGCCAGCTCAAATCTGTGTTTTACTAAGAACACACTATTAGGCAAAGATATTGGGGCTATTTAAATGAAATCAGCCAGCACCATATTTCCAATAATCCCTGCTTTGGTTCAGTCCACATGCACACCTTTTAAAATTGAAACACTGGACTGGGTAGTAATGACAGGGAAAAAAAAAAAAAACAAACAAAAAAACAAAACTCAAGCTATATCTATTTGGGCTGAAAATTGTGGATAGCTCAGGATTGGAATGAATCTGATTTCCCTCCTCAGCTGAGGGCTGACTTGCTCCACAGCAGAGCAGCGGCACTTATATGAAGATGCCTTCCTGCAAAATTAGATCCTTCAAGCTTCACTAGCTACCTGTGTTTGACACACTTGCTTCTGCTTTTGATATTTCCTTGAAGGCCATAAGAGCCTCTGGGGCTCCAAATTTCAGTTAAACTAAAGACCCACAAGTTAGGATGTTAACCCAAAGGTGCCCTGGCTGAGGAATCTAGCTATTGAACTATAGTTCTCATGAAGAAAAGTTGAGGCTAAAGCTCTTTTTTGCTTTTATAACTGAGGACATGCTGGAATGAACAGTTCTCCCCCCAAATACTTTTCATGCCTGGAACATGAATGTTGATTTAAAATGAGAAACCAGAATCAGAGGAGAAGGTTACCTGAACTTTGTTCTGGTGGGACTTGGAGCAGTTTCGAGTGAACTGATGCTCCTTTTGTTATCTTTAACACAAACTACAGGAGTCTCTCATTATTTCCACTCCCAACAAAAGTTTTGAATTTGCCAGGAACACTGAACCTGGGGTCCTAGCAACCCTGGAAAAGAAAGGTGATTAAGTCAGCTAGTTTCAGTGACCCTTGGCCTCCTCTCCAGAGGAAGCTCTTGTTGTCAAACATTAATATTTCCAAGGCCTACTTAAACACATATTTTCTTATCTGAGATGTGTGGGTGGAGAAAACAGCATCATCAATATTGTGGCAAAATATGGAAACAGGAGATCAGGAGGTAGATTGTTGCAGCAAAATCCACATGCAGAAATGGCCATCTGCCCAGGAAGCTACCAGGGACATCTCAGGCTTACAAAGATCACTGACTGTCGTTACCTTGTGTCCTCTTCATCACTGCCTGCCATTGCAGCTCAGTCTTGCACTCACTAGCAACATCATTCCTGAAGCAGTGCTCCTGGCCACCTCTTTCCCTACCACCAACATGGACATGTGTTGAAATGGATCTCAGCTACTGGACCTTTACCCAGGACTGGCAAGAACCAAGGATTTGGAGCTGAGGAATACAGAACCAGACACAGAAAGCAGCAGCAAGTCCAGCCAAGCCAAAGAGTTCACATTGCCTTGCATCTTCAGGCTACAACTTAGACTCCCACCTTGGAGCATCGAGGCCCAAGGCTCCTGTGCTGTGATGTCTTATGGCAAAAAGGTCACATCTCTTCCACTGGAGCTTTTACAAAACTCTTGAGTAACTTTCTCAAACACCTTCCATGGAACGAGGCCCACAACCAAGGTCTGCAGCTCCCAGGTTTGCCTTTCAGAAAAGTATATACCAAGAGTTGCAAACCTGCAGCCTGAGACCTGGATCTGATCCTCTGACACCTTTTCTATGTCCAGCAGCATATTTTACATGGAATATGTTGCTGGTATTTAAACATCTTCTCGTCCAATTTTTTAATTACTTTTGAAAAATCAGAAGCCCTGGCCCCACTGATTCTTCCCTCCAACCGAATCTCTCTCTCTCTCTCCCTCTCTCTCTCTCTCTCTCTCTCTCTCTCTCTCTCTCTCTCTCTCTCCCCTTGTGCCCTTTCTATAATTATTATCAGTTATAACACAGAAAATACCTTTATCTTGACTCAAGAAAACACCACTAGAGGATTTGTTTTAGCTCATTTTCTATTACTATAACAAAATACCTGAGGTTGGATACATTGTAAAAAAAAAAGCTTATTTACATCAAAGTTTTGTAGGTTGTAAATCCAAAGTCAGCTGGTCCTGTGGTTTCCACCTCTGGCAAGGATCCCTTGACTGGATCACAACATGGCATATCACATCTTGGTGGGAGAGTGAATGCAGGGTGAAAATAGAGAGTCAGATGGATTCGGGGGGTCTGGCTAGGTCTTTTATAACAACATTCTCAAGGGAACTAATTGGGGTCCCTGGGAACTACACTAACCCTTTCCAAGGGCAACACCCTTGTGATCTAACCACCTTTCAGGAGGGTTCATTTCTTAAAAGTTCCACCACCTCAACACTGCCAAACTGGAGACTAAGCTTCCAACTTGCCCCAAGTGAAAGAAATTTTAAAGTTCCTCTTGCAAGGGCTCAGTGTTACCTGTCTGGGCGTTTCAGTATGCTGATCATGAAATTTTCATCACATTTCTGTCATCATTTGCAGATAATGCTGACCTCCCAAGAAGGATGTTCATGTTCCAAGAAACCTGAGAGCAAGACAGGGAGGTGAAAAGCCTTGTGTGACCTGCAGATAGAGGGCCCAGGGTGAAGAGACAGCCTCCACTCTTCATTTAGGGCAGATCAGTGGGCCTCAGTAACAGCCAGGGAAAGTGGGGAGGCCCCTCCGGGAGGTCTGTGACATTGAAACTGTTGTCCAGGATGCAGATGCAAAAATGAAAGAGCAAAATTCCTGCATATTCAAGCAGGAGAGAAACCCATCTAAAAACAACCACCACGAAACCCTTAGCTCACTTTCCATGATGCTTCATCGCCTCCTTCTTAAGTACAGATTTGTGGGAGGGACTCTCAAATCCAAAAGATGGTGTGAAGTCCCTGTTGCCCACAAGGATGCAGAGAAATGAGAGAGGGAGGGAGAGGGCGGGTAGTGAGGCAGCTGGTTCCACAGAATGAAAGCCAGCAGGGCTTGGGATCGATTTGGGCTTTGAAAGAACAAGGCATTGGAAGCAAGAAGCCGTCCTGTAAATCCACCCTTCTTTCCAACAGAGGCTAGGGAGTGGCCTGGAGCACAAGAGACTAATTTGTGTGAAGGGTACTTGAGAGTTTGGTTCCACAAAATGCAGACATGGAAATGTCATTTCATGATTATATGCCTGGTAGCTCCTGTTCTCTGATCATCGGAGTGGGAAAGGGACCACAGGAGGCTCCTACTTTGTGCAGACTTCTGCTTTATGCAACCTCCTACCTTGAATATGACCTTTGCTCTGTGCAGAAACACACTTTTACCACACACTGGCTCCTGCCTTGTGCCACATTTCTGGGGAGAAGTATCATAGTCTATGATATTGCCACTCACTGGGGACACTAGCAAGCAGGAAACCCTTGTGGGTTCCTGTTATAGTTTGAATCTGGAATGTCTCCCGAAGACTCCTGCATTGAAGACTTGTTTCCCAATGCAGCATTGTTCAGAGGCAGGGATTTAGGGAAGTGATTGGATCATGAGGGCTCTGATATCTCATCAATGAATTAATCCGTGAATGGGTTCATAGCTGAATGAACTACTGGGAGCTGATGGAAACAATAAGAGGTGGCGCTTCTCTGGAGGAAGTGGGCCCTTCGGGCATGCCCTTGTAGACTGCATCTTGTCCCTGCCCTCACCTTCTCTCTTTCTCTCTGCTTCCCACCTGCCATGAACTGAGCAGCTTTGCTCCACCACACCCTTCCACCATGATGTTTCTGCAATGGATTGAAGTCCCTAAAATCATGAGCCAAAATGAATCTTTCCTCCTCTAAGTTGATTTTCTCAGGTATTTGTCACAGTGGTGAAAAGCTGAGTAACACAGTTCCATGATCACTGCTTTTGTTTCTGTGTTCCCGGGGCTAGGGCCTTCTCAACACAGCTGTTCTGCAAGTTGTGGGCTTCGGGAAGTATTCAGTAAATAAGTGTGGAGTAGATGCATGGGTACATAAATGAATTAATGAACAGTCCAGGCTTTCTGCAGCATCAATTTGGAAGCATAGATCACAAACCATCCTTAGAGTGGCAGAGTGCAGACAGCAAAGACTTTGGGATCATGTGGGCCTGAGTTGGAATTTGGCTGTGAACCTTGGACAGGTGCTCTCCCTGTCTCTGAGTCTATAAGACAAGAATGTTCAGACCACTAAGCAGCCATGAGGAGTGAAAGAAGGTCTGTAAAGCACTCAGCCTTGTGCTTTGAGCCCAATAATGGCAACCAGCTATCATTACTGGTTCGGTGACAACCTGGCTCTTTGATTTCTAGCAAGTCTCAAGTTAATCCTGCAGATTCGTACCTGGAAATTTCCCAGTTCACATTCCAGTTGGAAACATTGACTCCGCACCCTACAGTTGGCTCAAGCAGATTACTTCTCAGTATCTCACTTCTGTAAACTTCATCAAATTCTTTCTCCAGCCTGTTGTGTCCACAAGGAGCTTTCCCTGCACAGTGGGGGTTTGGTGAATAGTCAGAAGGTGAGGGCTCTTCTAACTCCTTCTCCTAACTTCAGATGCTTTCCTCCTTGAGGTCCAGCTTCCATGATTCATACCTGTGTCCCCTTCTCCCCATACTCTGACCCTTGCTGTTCTCTGCACTATGCCCTTGGATGCTGGATTGTTGGCCCTGAGTTCTCTGGCTTGTCTCATTGTCCTGTTCCTCTCATTTTAAAAAAATCAGAAATATGGAAACTTACATCTAACATAGGCAGAAATAGCTTTTGTCTCAGTCAAGTGAAAATTACACCTATGATATATGCAATAGGGCTCAGGCCATTTCATATAACCTAGGGCTTAATTTCATCTTTTGAGTTCTCAAACTAATAGGCCATCAATTAGATTTGCAGAGATGAGACAGCCTCATTGTGAACAACCTCACAGAACTGGACTTGGGACCTGATTCTGATCTTCACCAATGGTGCCTAGCCTCTCTCATCTTCAGTTTCTTCTGTACGACAGGGATAAGCAAACATGATCTCCTCATGTTATTCATTGTAAGAAATGAATAACAATTCATGTTAAGCATAGTGCCTGCCACATAGAAAGTACCCAACCAATATTAGCTATCATTGTCATTATAAGAGTACCAGTCAGCATTTATTAAGCGGCTATCTTGTGCTAGAGACTATACTAAGTACTTAAAGATACACAGAGAGCAGAACCTTTTGTATTTAAAAATCTAGAGATAGGTAACAATCACACATGCAGAAATAAATTATAATGGTTATGATTGCCTGGACATGATGGTGCCTTATATTAAGGAAGGGAAAATGGGAAGCTTGACCTGCTTTAACAGAACAAAGAAGGTTAGGGAGGAGAAATTCATTAGAGATCTGAGGGATGAGTAAAAATAACTTAGGTTGGAGCAGAGCGGTCCCTGGCAGAGAACATGGTGCTAGTGGGAAAGGATCACGACCCACTTAAGGATGGAAAGAAGGCCCAGGTGGCCAGGACACAGAGAAGGAGCAGGTGGAGAAGTCCAGGGAGGCCAAATACTACAGAGATTTGCGGGCAAGAGGAGAGTGCTAGGAGTCACTGACGATTCTAAATTGGAGGAATGGGTGCAGTATGCAGAATGGGTTGGAATGGAGCAGACATGGATGTGATGATGTCAGTTGGGAGTGCAGTGCAACAAAGAAAGGAGCTTTGTCTGAAGCACTCAATGGTGGTGATGAGCATGGATGTCCCTGAATGGACAGTAGAGGCTTAGGAGATTGGCGACAATAGGGAATTTGCAAAATTGAGACCTCGTGTGCTTGTTGTATTTCTTGTTGTTCTCCTGTCAGTGACCAGGAAAGAATATACTAGACTCAGAACCAGTTGAAGAGACGGTAGGAACTGGGTTGGAGAGGAGTTATCATATAGCAGTTAATGGTTCTAGAGTCAGGCTTCAGGATTCTGACCCCACATTCACTTCTTGCAGGCAGTGTGATCCGAGACTCCAAGCTTGATTTCACTGATGACCCCACTCACCTCCCTCAAAGAGTTGATATGAAGAGCCAGTGATGTAATCTTCATGAAGCTATTATCCCAGTGCCCAGCTCATAGTGATCACTCAACACTAGTTTAATGACATGAGTCTGAGGCACACGTCGAGTTGCAATTGCATTGAGACATCCAAAGGGAGGTGTCAAGTGAAACCCTGAATATACAGATATGTAGCTCACAGGAGCGCTTTTGACAAAAAATATAAATTTGTGAACTATCTCAGTATAGTTAGTAATTGGAGAAGTTTTCTTCTCCTTTCTCTGTATTTCTTCAGGTTCACATAACAGAAACTCTTCCTTCCCAGAAAAATATTGGGATAGAAGTTTTGTCTTCGCTTACCTCACTATTTTTCCTCTCACAAGAATTAAACTGATTAATTTGATAAGAGAGATGGCAAAGATCTGGCATGCCTCTGTGGGGCAGGAGTAATGGGTGCCAGTCTCTACTCACGTGCATTTGTTCTCTCCCTCTTCATCTTTCTCTTTCTCTCTCTCCTTTTCTCTCTCCCTTTCTTCCTCCCTGCCTCCCACTCACCACCCCTCCTCCTTTCTTTCTGCCTTTTCCCCTTCTGAGGACTATCTATTCTTCATGTGTGTTCTTTCTTTCCTCTCTCCTCTATATGGTAAGCCCCTGGCAGGTCCTTCTGCATGGGAGGCCAACACCTACAGCTGACAAATCACTCTGTCTCTGGTTGAGTGAATAAGATCACTTGGGAGAAAGAAGGGTGTTAAGAGAGAAGCTCATTTTGGATTTGAATCAAGACTGCGTTCTACAATTCAGCATTACTCATAATAAATGGCTAGTTTGATGCCTGTTTGACTCAATATTTCTCAGTTGGTTCAAAACTTTAATGGGAGAGAAATTGTTAATTGTGCCCATTGAATTCAACAGTAATGGATGCTGTCACTATGTTGATGAGATAAACTCAGGAAAAGATAAATAAAAAATAAAATAGGACTGGGAGTGTAGCTCAGAGGTGCTGGGTTGAAGCCAGTGCCCCTGGTTGAATCTTCACCAAGATAATAATAATTATTATTACTAAATAATAATGTTATATTATTATAATGAATTTATGATAAATAATGATATTTATATAATATTTGTATAATAATTATATTATATATAATTAAATGGTAATAGATATTATTATTATTATTATTATTATTATTATTATTATTATTATTTCAGGTATGGAAAGACAGGGTGGTATCTCACCGTCCAGACCCCAATCCAGATCTCTGCCTCAAGGAACCCTAATCTTGAATTTCACAGCTGGCTTGGAAAAGCGGTGTAATAGTAGAAATAATGCTATGAATGTATACAAAACTACTCATTCCAAAACCGAAGACATGTGTGGGGAGGGCACCCAAACTACGTATATACATCTGTCTAACACTGTATACAGAAATGAGAATTTAGGGAAGTTTGATGGAAAGAGCACTGTGCTACAAAATCTAAGGAAAGAGAGGGCTCAAAAAGGAGAAACGGTCAACAATGCAACTATCAAGGGATTGGGTAAGATGAGTATCAACATCCTTCAATCAGGGGAAGTCATTAATGGCCTTGCTAAAAACTCTTTTGTAGGAAAAAAAAAGGTGCAGAAACCAAATTTTTGTGGGATGGGGCTTGAGTAGAAGGTGAAGAGATGAGAAAAAAACATAAAGACAACCTTTCAAGAAATCCAGGTAACTGGGCATGTTGGTGCATGCTTGTAATCCCAGTACTTGGGAAGCTGAGATGAGAGAACTGCAGGTTTGAAGCCACCTTCAACAATTTAGCAAGGATCTCAGCAATTTAGTGAGACTCTATTTCCAAATAAAATAAGGCTGGGGGTGCAGCTCAGAAGTGCTGGGTTGAAGCCAGTGCCCCTGGTTTAATCTTCGCAGTAGTAGGAAGAAGAAGAAGAAGAAGAAGAAGAAGAAGAAGAAGAAGAAGAAGAAGAAGAAGAAGAAGAAGAAGAATGATTATTATTATTATTATTTTTATTATTATTATTATTTCAGTTATGGAAAGACAGGGTGGTAATTCACCTGTCCAGACCCCAATCCAGATCTCTGCCTCAAGGAACCCAAATCCTGCTTTTCACAGCTGGCTTGGAAAAGCAGGGCTCTGCATGCATAATCCCCTCCCCCACCCCATGCTCTTTTTATCATTGATTCATAGCAACCATGCTCACGGGCATGTTTTTTTTTCTTTCAGAACTGTGTTGAAATACAATCTCTTACATAAATGAACATCTCAATCCAATTGATTCATTTGACCACGAGGTTCGTCCCAATGAGCCCTCTACCAGAAAATTTGAATTGGGCTGTGGTGTTTCCCTGGCAAGGGTCATTAATTGCCATCCACTTCTTTTCAGGGATATCATAGTGCCTAGTGTAGTTCTTCTTATACTGTGCAGCACAAAGTAAAACAGTTATTTCTTTGCCTATCTGTAACCATCCCCAGATGATAAACTTCTCTCGAGCAGGGATTTAATCATTCTCTTTTGGACCTATCTCACATAGTAGGAACTCAACAAGTCATTGTAAAATGACCAAAAGGCAGGTAGCATCCTCTTGTATGTCCATGGTGATATCTGTTGACAAAATTGAATTTCTGCAATCAAAATATTATAATACTTGCATATTCATGTTCATAGCCGCACAATTTACAATAGCCAAATGATAGAAGCAGTCTAGGTATCCATCAACAGATAAATGGATCATAAAACTTTGGCATATAAACACAATGGAATTTTACTCAGTCATAAAGAAGAACAAAAGCTCGTCTTTTACAGGAAAATGGATGGAACTCCTCAAGAATATCATACTAAGCAAGTATAGCCAGTCTCAAAAAAATTAATAGATGTACATTTTCCCTTATATATGGCAGCTAGAAAGATATTTGGAATTAAGGGTGACATCAGATAAATAAGCAGAAACTCCAGGGGAGTAACTGAGGGGTATCAGGGATGGGATATGAAGTTATAAAGAGTATAATAGTAGAAATAATGCTACAAATGTATACAAAGCTACCCAGTCCAATATCAAAGACATGTGTGGGAAGGGACCCAGTGGGAAGGGCACCAAGAACTAGGTATATGCATCTGTCTGACACTGTATACCCTAGTATGATATAAAATTTATAGGGCACCAAATAAATTTTTAAAAAGTGGATTTCTGTGTTGAACAGTCCAGAGGATACTAAGGAGACATGCTGACTAAACACAGTGCTGTATCTCAAATGGGGTCCTAGAGCGGAGGAAGCATGTTGAGGAGAGAACTGGCCGACACCATCAGGTAATTCCTCATATCCATGTCCTTATTTCTTAAGAAGGGTTGAGACCTGTATAATCCTCTCCTTCAAAGCAGTCCAGCACAGGGGTATGGAAAGAGGAAATGATACACTATCTGTTCTTATGTCTACTTTGAAACAAGTTAAACTTCCTGAAAAATATTAAGAGACCCTTTCTAGGACCCACTCACCTGATTTTCCTTCACACAAGATTGTTTAAATATGAGGTGTTCTGCTTACAGAATGTGTAAAGAGTTTAGTTATAATATATCCCACTTAGTTCCATGTTTAGAAAAGTGTTCTCCTGTCTCAATATTTCCATGGTGAGCATATTTAGCACTGATGTGGCAGTGAGAATTACATGAAATACCATACTCCTATACAAATGAAGGTCTTCATGGAAACCATTTGCATCTGCAAAAAAAAGAATAGTCCGTCAGAGAGGAAGGCAGGACCCGAAGAAATCCTTAGGTGGTGCTAGAAAGTCGTAAAATGGACTGCAGAATTCTGAGGCTAAATGTATGATTTTATCTAAATGCGTGTTTAGCTAGCTTGGAAAGTACACCATAGCAAAACAGTCACTACGATGGTAACAGCAATAGCATGTAGCATTTGCTTACCTCTTGATAGGCACCAGGCACTGTATAAAGCACAGTGTATTCCATCATTCCATCCTGTTATAGCCCTGTGGGTTGGTACTGCTACTGTACCCACTGTACAGATAAGACACAAGATTGAAAGGCTGAGTAATTTGCTCAAGGTTATTACTCAACTAATAAGAGACATAGCCAGGATCTGAACACAGATGTTCTGGCCCTAAAGCCCATGCTGTTAGCTAAGTAACTACTGCATTTGAGCTTGTAAATCAGAGCACATCATCCAAGTTTTATTATTATGAGAAAGACAAGTGGGAGTGTGTATTCCATGTGGATTATTAAGCTTATAAGTGTATATTATGGAGGAAGTGACCATGTGTGTGTGTTGACAGTATACAATGCTTCTTTCTCTTTCCCCCCACCTCATCCCACAGTTCTCTGAGACTATTCATCACCAGAAATCTTCCTGGGAAAAATCCTTCCACCCACTGTCTCTTGACTCATTCCCACAGAGTTTGAACCATTCTACTTCAACAGGTGTGTATTGGATCAGGTAACATCACCCCACATCCTTATTTGAAAAAGCTATACATAGAAAACAAATTATATAATAATATTTGTCAGGCAACACACTAAATAGTGGGGATACAAATATGATAAACCTTCCTCTCTGATAGCAAATTGATGCACTAATTAACATTAATAGCTTAATTGGTAATAATGCTTACAGCATTGCCCCATCTAGTAAAGATGTTATCATTTTCATGGAGTCTTTCCATGTTCAAATTCAAAGAAATAATTTACTGTGTGAATTTCAGCACTCTTAGCAGATTGGAGTGGAGTGGACAGCAGGACAGGAAGAGGGAAGTTTCTAACTCCACTGTTATAAAAATATGTCTGAGTAAAAGGAGTCTCTGGGAGTTCCTGAAACCCTCCTTGTACGTGGCATCTCTCTACAAGGGCTGAGTGAGTGCTGAGTGCCAAAGTGGTCATATGTTCGTGAACACTTCTATTCACTCGGAAACACGTGTGTGTTAGAAGGAATCCTAGGACAGTGCTTCTTAGACTCCAATGTGCATGCAGATCGCTTGGGGAATCTTGCCAAGTTTCAAATCGTGATTCAGTAGATCTCAGGTGGGGCCTGAGAGTGGTCCAGCGGGCTTACGAGTGCTCCTGCTGCTGCTGGTACTGAGACCACACCTGGGAGAAATGAGGCTCTGAAACTGTTCCACTGTGTCCTCAGCACCCAGAGGCCTCACATATTTAACTGCATGGACCTCTCCATTGATGGGCATTCACTATCTCTTGGGGAAGTTTTTCAACCTTTGAATTACTCAAATTATTAGAATGTTTTTTGTTATATTAAGTGAAAATCTGTTCACCCTACCCATTAAATGTTGATTTACCCAAAGATCAATGCTTTCCTCACATTTAAATCCCAAGTATCTGTGATGAGCAGGAGCTATGAAAATCAATTCTCTTCAGGCATGGTGGCACACTCCTGTAATTCCAGTACTTGGGAGGCTGAGACAGGAGGATGGCTGAGACAGGAGGAAGGCTAGCCTCAGCAACTCAGTGAGAATGTCAGCAACTTAGTGAGATTATGTTTCATAGAAAGCATGAAAAGGGCTGGAGGTGTAACTCCATGATAGAATGCCTCTGGAATCAATCCCTAGTACCACAGAAAAGGAGACCCTGTATGACTATAATACACCAATTAAAGTATACAAAAATAATAATAAAGAAAAGAAGGAAAGGAGAAAAGAAGAAAAAAGAAAAGAATTCTATCAGAAGGTTAAGTGCCTGACACACACCTGTAATCCCAGTACTTGAAAGGCTGAGACAGGAGGATCACAGGTTCGAGGCCAGCCTCAGCAACTTAATGAGACTGTTTTCACTTCAAAATGAAAAATACAATAGAGATGAGGTTGCATATTGAAGGTAGAATGCCCCTAGGTTCAATCCCCAGTACCATAAAAAGAAAAAAAAAAAAAGGTTAAGCACAGAAGATTCCCACTGGGGCTGATTCTGCTGCTTTACTCAATAAAGACTAAGACATGCAGACTTCACATAGCTCAGGAGAGCCATAAAAAGGCACTCATAATGTGTGTGTGTGTGTGTGTGTGTGTGTGTGTGTGTATGTGTATCTTTGAGCTACATCCTTACCTGCCCCCCCCCCTTTAAATTTTGAAACAAAGTCTCACTAAATTGCAGAAGCTGGCATGAATTCATAGTTCTTTATACCTGCATTGTTCATGAACAATTTAGAAGTCTAACCGTTATTGCTAATGTTCATGGCATCTTCAGTGATATGGGAAAGGCAATTGGAATGGAAAAAAACCCAAAGCAGCCGCATGGAGAGTGCAGATTGCATATAAGTACTTACAGAAGCTGACCCATGTAAATCAATGAGCCATTTGGTTTGGTTTGAGGAGATTTGAGCTCCAGAGGTGATCTGTGTCTCCAAATCTGCCCTTCCTTCTAGACACCCATGTGCCCTTGAGGGCTTCCTAATTTCACACTAAACCCCAGTGTCCCACAGACTTTTTAGGAATTAACAGCATCTCATATTGTGTTGGCTTTGGATGAAGTAGAAGCAAGCAATGGGTCTAAACAAAGCAGATACCACCTGCTTATTTTCCGTGTGTCCAGACCCACATCTGGACAGGAATAGCCTGCAAAACTGCTGTGCTGAAGATGGAAAATAAATATCTGAAGGTTTAAAATTTTAGCTGCAGCTTCCTGTTGGATAATTAATAATGGGCATCTGTGGGAGATCAATGCCACCCATGCTTCTGGGATCTGATGTCTTCTGGGTTAGCAAAGTCTAAGTTGGAGCTCAGGTGGACAAGTCCCACTTCCTGTTCACTAGATCAACAAGGGCAAACTTGAGGCTCCTGGGAATGGACAGCTTTATAACCCCATTTTCCCTGAAAAGGAGAAGAAAAGCTTGGGCAGGACAAAAGAGGAAAAGCATTCCGCCCCCTACCCCCAACACATACACTCTCATCGCCACCCTGCACCAAATGGGAACATTTTCAGGCCCCAGTTATGATTTAAACGAAGCACACCACACCAATATTGTGTGGTGCCATCTGTTATTTTATATTTCACGAAATTTGGCCAGTTTTGAAATATTATAATTATATCTCCTACATTACGTATGCAACGCAGACATTTTCTGAAACATAAATACAGTATGTGGGAAATGTGACTGTATTTATAGCCATTGGCTGGTGGAAAGCAAAGGGCAGCTGGCACCCGCTGAGAGCGCAGCCTGCCAAGGGAACAGGGCGCCCAGACCGGAAGCTTGCCTCTCCAAGCCCCACTGCGCCCCACTCTCTAAGGAGGTTCCAACTGATCATGGCTGCCCATACCCCTACTCATCTTTCATTTTTCAATATTCAAAGGTCAAATGTGTCTCCCTTCCTTCCACTGCAGCTGCCAGACAGACAGACGTATCCAGTGATGTGCAGTCAAGAAATGGGCACAGAAGGGTGCCACCCTGAAGACAGCTGCTCCATCCCAGATGTTCTTCCCAGCAGTGCTAGGGAGAAGAAAGACTGGGCAGGAGGAAGGCAGGATCCTAAGAGTCTAGGGACCCAGAGGTTGGATGGAACTGCTACAGGGAGGGGATCCCTGTCTAAGGACAGCCTCGCATCTGTGCCCTTAGACCATCTGCTTGCTTCTCCAAAGGAGAAATTAGGAAATAACAGCTCATTTAGTTTGTGTGTCAGGAGGTGCAGGAAAAATGGTCAGACACACTCAAAGTCTCAGAGGGTGTGTTCTGGGATTGATTTCATCTTCAAAGAAAAAAAATAGTGTTGTTTACTTGAGTGTTGTTTTTCTTCAAAATGCTGCAAAGTGCTTTGTAATAGCAAAGAGAAGAAAGCAAATGACAAGCATTTGAGTTTCCCTTTCTGTCTCTCCAAAACAAAGGCATTATTCAGTGATAAGAGCTATTTGATAACTCCAGGCATTTCTGCCACCATCTCTACGCTCATGTTTAGGAGTTCATGCAAACCTTTCTCTTGAAACCCTCAATGCTGCTGCTCTGGACAATCCAGCCCAGGGAGTTTAACTGGCACTGCATCTTTTCCTTTTTTAATTATTTAAGTTAGTTGCTAACATTTAAAAATCAGAGATTTCACATAAAACCCAGTTTCTCTTGAAAAACCATGAGAGCTGGCATCATCGGATGTGTATTTCTGCCCAGCAACAATCTGCCTGCTCTGAGGAGCAGCTGCCCCTCTTGGAATACAGTGTTCCTCCACTTACCCACTCTCCAGCCCTCCTACATGCCCCTCCACTCATTCATGTCACCTGCCCGGCCCTTGTAGGCACTTGTGTTTATGACTTCCTGAAGTAGGCAATTGACTCTTATGGAGAAATATAGGCTAGGAAGTTAAGATAACTTTTTTTTTTCTTGATGTAGGGTTGGTGAAGCATTAAAATATATCCATAAACTCTCTAACAGGAAATTAAAATGAAATTTACAAGCCTCTCTGATTTTTTTAAAACTTTCTAAGAATGAAAAGATAAATCTCTTCCATACCCCTTATTTTACCACATTTTAGTCATCTGTTTATTTATCTTTCTTTACCAACAGACTGTTGGTAAAGCAAGTTTATGGCAGGAGCCAAGTTAATTTTCCTTTGCACACCAGTGTCTGTGGTAATGCTGGGCATGTCATAGACCACACTGTATGGAAGGAGGAGAAAAGGAAAAGTTACCAAAGCCAGGGCAACTCAGCTAGACTGTGTCTGGAAGAGTTTCCACCCTCAAAGAGCCTAGTCCAGAATTTTCCTGATTCTCTAAGGTCCCAAACACAATGGGATACATGTCCCATCCAGCCCATAATGCTCCAAGACTCTTTCTCTTTCTTATCAGTCAGCTTTGCTGATCACTAGTGGAAACTGAGGAGGGCAGTCAGATGCCCAATTACAAGTGTGACTTCAGTTAGAGGAAGTAGAACTTTGAATGAAGTAACTATGACTCCAAGGGGACACAGAACTGTTGGTGGGGTGATTTGGTTGGATGCTCAATGCTACTGCCTAAGGGATGAAAGAGCCCCAGGAGAGAATAATAAAAAGGAAGTACTTACAAGTCCCTGAAGTCCCATAAAACTCCCAGGAGAATCTAACACTCAGTAAAGGAGTAAATTGAGAGCCTTCAAATCTTTGAGTCTTATAATATATGGATACAGCCATGGGTGGAGGAAATTGCCAAATTCATTATAATCTGTAAGTGTTTAAAAAATCCTGTTACTCAGTGTGCAGATATATTTTAGGGCTGCAAAAACCCTACACAAAGAATAAAAATTACCTCTAGTCTCCTAGAAGCTGTTTTCCCATAGAAGTTTTCTATAAAAGGGATTGATCTAGCGACAGCCTTAGCCTTATACTCTGTAAATGGGCACACCTGCCACTAACATCAATGAGATAGCAAAATCCCTCCTCTCTCCACCTCCCAAAACCCTCCCAGTTCAGTCCCTAACATCTCCTGTCTGGATTTCTGGAGTCTACAGACTGATTGTCGTTCCAGACTCGAATCCTGTATCACCTCAAACAAGATCTCCTTCCTGTCCCTAGATTGAACTTTCTCAAAATACTAATCTGATCATGGTTACTCTTCCACTTAAACCTATTCATTGTTTCCCAGGCCTGATATTTATTTCAATCCAACAAATATTTTGCCTAGCATGTGTTGGACACCAAAGTTAAATGTTCAAATTCTTTAGGTTGGGTCATAAGGTCTTCCACTGTTTGGCCCTCACCAACTTTGTATTCTACACTCCAGTCAAGCCCAGCCACTTAGACAATCCCATAGTCATTTTTTGCATCTGAGCCTCCACACATGCCCTAAAACACACTGCTCTGGCATCATCCTCTACTTCTTCCCTACTTATTCCTCAAGGCCTCTTAATCTTGGGTCTCCCATGCAGAGACTGGTTTTAAATAATTCATGTGTGCACATGCACATACACATACACACTCATGCACACACAAACACATGTGTACACATTTTCTTATTCTCATCTAAATGCCCAGTAAATTATATGCACCCTGATTTGGGGACAAGAAAGTGACCCTGTTTTTCAGTCCAAATACCTTTCATTTTTTTAGTCATCTTGACTATTATCATTTGGGCTCATATGTGGCAAATGGTATCATTCGACTGAGGACTTTTTCTGCTCTTCAAGTCAATACTTAACTCAGCCTCCTGGTATGCTCACTTTTTACTGAAGGAGCAATCACATCCCAGATTTGGAGTAACTAGTGAATAGGTGGCTAGGATCATTTTTAGAGACAGACTCCACTTTTCTGAAAACTTTTGATCTGATTCAATCAAAGAAATGGCCATGTCTGTCACTACCCTATTCAATCACCAACCCTGCCCTCTTCACTGAGTTGAACTGTGCTTTCTGACTTTGACTTAATTGGGGATGATCTCTATTTAAAATGGTAGACACTCTGGACTTATTATTCTTTAGTCCCTTACCCTGTTTTATTTTCTTAATTGTATTTATCAGTATGTTTGACTATTGCCTGCCTTCCTCTCTAGGATGCAAGCAAACACTTGGTCTAATTTACTGTGCGTCTTCAGTGCATAGCAGATGCCCACTGAATCGCTGCTGAATGAATGAATGAATGAATGTCAGCACAATGTGAGGCACTGACATTTTGGTTAATCCACTGAAAGCAGGAGCCATCTCTGCTTGCATGTATGGTTCTTTTTGCAATGTTAAGAATACATTTCTTTAAGAGTAATAAATCTTATCTCATTTAACTTATTTAAATGGCAGGTAGTTAGGATGGTTATTTATGCTTTGAATAAATACAAAATAGGAAAGAGAAAAACCACAAAATCTACAGGGGATGGAATTTGTCAAAAGCTAAAATTTGTACCTCAGCCAGTTCACAAATTGATATAACCTCATTTCAAGAAGAACCTGTTACTTTTCTGGACCTGAGTTTTGGACCTCTCCTGGAGGATCCAGTAGCTTAGTGGAAACACCTCCAATAGAACATATGATATTCTCATTGTGCCCTCCCTTTCCCATCGTCAGCATTGGCCCAGAGCTGCTTCAGGCAGAGGGCATGGCTCTTTTCTCTATGCTGTCAGCTAGCACCATGCACAGGTAGCCAGTGCATGGTAACTGTGTTGAAGTGGGATAGCATAAAGCTTGAACTCAGGCAGATGTAATAGAAAGAACATCAGACTTAAGTGATTTGGGCTTATATCTTCCATTTTGCCTACTCAGTATCTGTACTTCACCTGCTTTGGGGGATGACAGTAGGCTCTCCCTCCCCTATAAAAGGTACTCCCATGGTATTCCCTCTCTCTGCACCTTGGCCATGGGGTATAGTGGTATGGTTTCGGTTTGGTAAATTATATGCATGAGCTTAGAACTTTGATTCTTAAAGGAGTGAAACAAAATACAGACAGTTGAGATTAATCACAGGGGCAACTGTTCAATTAAAGACTTGACCCCAAGTGTCCAGGGTTGGCACTGCCTGCCAGTAATTTTGTACTGGGCAGTGGAAGGAGGGGGAATGGAAGTACTAGTGATATGATGGGCCTCTTCATTCTTTTAGCTCCTGCTTTGTGCTCTAACCTTTCTAATGATAATGTGTGCTGCCAGGTGTCTGCACTATAAGTCCACTTGTTGTTTAGATTAGTTAGAGTGGATTTCTAGTACTTGGACTTGTACATACAACCTTTCTGGATTTCAACTTACTATTTATTTATTTATTTATTGGTACTAAGGATTGAATCCAGTGGCATTCTACCTTTGAACTACACCCCCTGCCCTATTTTATTTTTTATTTTGAAAGTCTCTCACTAAGTTGGCTGAGGCTGGCCACAAACCTGTGATTCTCCTGTCTCAGCCTCCCCAATACTGGGATTATAGGCATGTGGCCTCATGCCTGGCTCCAACTTCCTCTAATGACATACAAGGTCAACAATTCTTACTTCCTGAGTTGATGTGAGAGTTAAATTATACAAAATGTTCACAGAAGTTCCTATAACAATGGGAAACACATAGAAAACATGCAAGGGGTTGAATTCCCTCCCTGCATCCTTATAAATGCCCTGGAGCCCACCAGCCAGAGGAAATGGGTTACATCAGTCACATCAATGCAGGGATCCCCAGAGTGGCTTTGCTTGAATGTTTGTGAGAGGTAAAACAATGTTTACCAATCTGCCAGCAGTACAGGCTTAATTAGTGTTTGCAAACTACTTGACATCCTTGAAAGAAAGGTGCCACCCAAGCACAGGCCATTATCATAATCAACTGGTGATTCATAAGCCTGAAACAAAGAACACAGAACTACCTGAGACAACGGGATGGATTGCACGGAGGCCCAAGGGACACTAATTCCTTCTTAAAAACAGATATATTGAGACCTAATTTAAAGACTGTACAATGAACTCATTTAAAATGTACAATCCAGTGATTTTGTGTGTGTGTGTACTCGAAAGGTATGTGTAGCCATCATTGCAGTCAATTTTAGAACATTTTCATACCTTGAAGAGAAAAGCGTAGCTTTCAGCTATATTGTTCCTACACTCTCACATACCCAAGGCCTGAGCAATGGTTACTCTCCTTCCCATCTCTATTGATTAGGCACACTTGCAGGTTGTTCATACAAATGGAACCATATCACATGTGGTCTCTTGTGACTGACTTCTTTCACTCCACTAATGTTTTCAAGATCCATCAATGTTGCAGCATACACTGGTGCTTCATACCTTCCTGTAGCTAAACAATATCCCCTTCCATAGGACCCTTTGTATGAATTAGCACGTCCTGTTTACCTTGCATCCATTGATGATATGAGTTGTCTACATCTTTTTGCTATTGTGATTCATGCTACCATGAACTTTGTGTGCAAGGTTTTGTGCAGATCGTTATTTTGGTGCTTGCCTAGAAGTAGAATTTCTGGGTCTTATGGTAACTCTGTGTTTAACTTTTCAAGGAATCACAGCACTGTTTTTCCTCAGCAACTCCATCAGGTTATAATCCCACCAGATTAATGTCTTTTTTCATCTTGTAAAGATGTTGGCATTTCCTTACACTTATAAATATTTATGCTAAAATCCTTTAAGGATATTTTCCTTATTCAGAAATTGTGAGCATTTTCTCTACCTTCCCATGTCTGATCTGGTGTATCCTCCGTTGCTATAGTGCATTCGGCTTCTATCCAGTTGTACATGCATCTCAGCTCTGGTGCTATGTCTGATTTGAGAGCTCCCATCAGCAATCCCAAACCTTTCCATTCTGTATCTTGCTGCACACTTCATGACTAACTAGCTCTGCGGCCTGCACCATGCTCCTCCTTCTAAGACAGCCAACTCAAGATTGAGGATTCCTAATACATCTAGCATCATTGAGGGGTAAATTTAAGACTAAGAATAATTTATCTTATTCAATTTGGTCCCAACTAGTTCATATATGCCTAAGGTTCTGGTCTGCAGTTTAAGTTCTTAATACATATGTTGGGAAAAATACATATAATTGTGTACATGTATCACTTGAAAAGTTAGGGTGCTTAATAATAAGCAAATGCTTATAAAAATATTCTATTGAACCACAGAATATTTTTAAAGCATTGATTCTGCTGTTTTTAGGAGAGCAAGATCCTCCATCTCTCCCGGGCACTATGGCTTTCTGATATCTTTCACATAGCCGATTTACACATTAATATTTCCTGCCTGAATGCTGTGGGATTTTGAATTTGCAATCCCTCATATAAAGGATCACTGAGAAAGTGTTTTAGTTCTTGTGAGAACATAATATGTCCATGCTTCACCAGGCTCTTTAGAAGCATTACTTTAGGAGCATTTTATATGTTAATTACAAATTCTTCTTTAGGGACATGGTCAGTGAATAGACAAGGCCACATGGCATCAAATTGGATGCGCATTTACATCCTTACCTTCATACCCACAGGCCCTATGATCTCAAAAGTGACTTAACATCTCCGAGCATCAGTTCCTTCATGCCTAATACTGGGATAATCTAGCAGCTTCATTGGGTTCTTAGGATTAACTGAAATAGAGGACATTAAAAATTATATTATTTTTAGTAACTTTCTTCCCCTAAAGACCCTATTCATTGAGATATAGCCATATATACTTAAAAGCAATGCTTTCTGCTTTGATGGAAAGGAGATGTAATAATACGTATTTCTTGTTGACCAACAAAATACTCCCCTGGACTGTAAAGATACTCCACCCTCCATGCCTCTGTTTTCTTTCCATTGTAATATATATCATGTGGTCACACTACATAGAATGTTAACTATTGGCTACACACAGTAGTGCACACCTGCAATCCCCGGAACTCAGGAGGCTGAGGCTGAGGCTGAAGGATGGCAAGCTTAAGGCCAGCCTGGGCAAATTAGTGAGACCTATCTCAAACTAAAAATTCAAAAAGACCTGGTACAGTGGTGCACACCTGTAATCTCAGTACTTGGGAGGCTGAGACAGGAGTATTGCAGGTACAAGTCCAGCCTCAGCAAATTAGTGAGACCTTCAGCCACTTAATGAGACCCTGTTTCAAAAATAGGGCTGAGGGTATAGCTCAGAGGTAGAATACCCCTGGGTTCAATCCTCAGTAATTTTTTTTAAATAAAGAAATAATTTTTAAAAAGGGCTGGAGGGGTAGCTCAGTGGTAGACAACACCCCTAAGCATAAGCACTCAATCCCCAGTATGACCACCATCCCTAAAAGAGAGAGAGAGAGAGAGAGAGAGAGAGAGAGAGAGAGAGAGAGAGAGAGAGAGAAAGAGGAGACCAATGGGGGGGCGGTATGTCATCTATTAGAAAATTCAGATGGCAGTGAGGGAAAGGGAAAGTGAAATGAGGAGCTAGTGGCATACTTTGTTCTGCTTGGTGGTGGGTGGTGTCTCATGGGTTGGGGCTGGAATGGGCCCTGGTTATTCCTGCCAGTGAAGAGAACTATCATTTATTTGGGGGGAGGGGCCTGTATCAACACTTGTCAGAAAAGAAGCAAAGGGGTAGTACCCTGCACCAGAAGGTAGGTAGCATCCCCCTACAACTACAGCTTAAATTGAATTTTTTCTTCCAATGGCTTTTTAAAAATGATTTTAGAATCCAGAAGCTCCATTAATTCATACTGGAATTCATAGTGGTTTTTACCACAGTTGGTCGATGTTTCCAGAATCCTATTATTTATTTATAAGTACTTGGAAAAAAAATACCATAGAATTAAAATGTAATAGCCTCAGTAGTAGTGACAGTTTGTTTAGTAAAGGATAACATGTTTCTTTTGCATAAAATCTGTAATAGGCTTGTGCAGGAAGAACCATATTACTTGTGTTGAACTCTGAAAGCAGGATTCTTCTGCTGTCCTCACTTCCAAGGCTGTTTCCCTAGGGGAGAGCACAGGATTCCACCACCCAGTGAGAGACAGGCCTCTTGGCATGGCTACTGAAGAGAAACGGCTCAGAGCTGTTAAAGATGTCATTTCCTGCTAGGGAGAATGCCAAACTTCCATTTTCTGAGATAAATAATGCCCATGTAAGTGCAGAAATTAGTTTTTGACAGATGGTGGCTCTTGAGACATGCAAACCAAAGGCATATGCGATGGGAGTCCAGTTTGCTTCACAAAAAGTCGAATTCTCTTCAAGAGTTCAGGAAACCTGGGTTCAAGAATGGGTCTGTCTTCTCTGTGAAGCATCCAGAATGCCATAGGCTTTGAAGAAAGAGCAAATAAAGCCCAACTATGATGGTACCCTGTGAGCTTTCTGTGACGATTCTCCTCCTTTTATACTTTCATTTGTAATGGTTTGCCATCTAGATTAAATCTCCTAAAAGCCAATATTATTAATCTATTTCTTTGCTCAAATACCTGCAGTGGCTCTCCACTAATGCTTCAGATTTTCTTTGAGGGCACTACAGCAATAAACCCCAATTGATGTCCCTGACATTCCCAATATTGGCCTCACAAACTCCCCAGCATCAAGGTAGCCCTCTTCCACATCAACCTATATTCATAATGTGGAGGGCAGACCCAGGCTTTAGTTGCTTTCTTTCCACACCAGTTCGAGCTCTCTCTCTCCCCGGTGGTGTCATCTATGATGGCCCCAGCCACTTGCTGTCAATGTTCTCTAGCACCTTTGAAAATGTTGCCGGTACTCACCATGTGCTATGTTACATGTGCCATGTTTGTTCAGTAAGACCATAAAAACCTTAATGGGAAGGTCTATCTGGTTTATCTTGCTCTTAGTTTTATTCCCAACAACTAGTATAGGTTCCCTGTCCCTGAGGGGGGAAAAAGTGTCAGAAATGTTTGCTGAGAAGAAAATCAACAGCAAGGAAATCCCCTTACCCAAGTCTTAAAGAATCTTCTCCTTGTAACAATAATTCCCTCCCTTCTCCCTAAGCCTCTTCTCAGCTGCTATAGCCAAGAAGCTTCTTGCCTCCTCTACCTTCCCCATAGAAAGGATGAGGGTTGGAGATGCTTAAACAAAAGAATAGGGAGCTCTCATGTAGATGATGCTCCCAGGAGATGGGGCCATGCCAAATCCAGTTTTCTCTTTCAATACGCTTGGCTGGAGCCACATACCTGGTGGTAGAAGCCCATCTGAGAAGCAACCACTTCAAGCAAAGGTCCAACAATCTGAGAGGGAAACTTGGCAAACCTGAGTTGCCACGGTAACCGGCCTCCCAGCTTCGACATTTCCTACTTATGTTTTTTAGTTTGGGGTTTGTGTTTTGGGACGTTCCCCCCCCCTTTCTTTTAACCTCCAAATATGTGAGAAAATGTCTGCCAGGGGAATTAAAGAGAACACACTGCACATAACTGACTAGGAGCCATGGGGATTTAAAGGTTTCTGAAACTGAAAAATGTAACACGCAGGATTTGGAATCTAAGCAACAGGATATTAGGATGCGGGTTGTAGTTGGTCTCATAGGCCTCCTGTGTAGCCTCCTCTTTATTCAACCAATTCTTCATATGCCATAATGATCATATTCCACTTTTTAAAACAGAAGCATCAAGAATTTTACATTTTGGGAGGTCTGGTAGCATTTTTTTTACTTCTATTAGTGCATTGTAATTATACATCATAGTGAAGTTAAAGTGATATAAACATACATGCATATAATATTTGGTGTGCTTTCCTCTGGACTCCCCACCCCACCCTATTCAAATTAGTGTGATTGATAGCCTTTTTAAGAGAAATACTGCTTAAAACATGCCATGTAGTTAGTCCCCAAGTCACTCAGCCTTTTGTTCATGCCAGCTTCAAAATATCATCAATCATGTCATATATCACTGATTTCAGCTATGGGTATAATTCTTGGAGACAGGAAGAAGGGTAGTTCCTAAGAGGACCTGAGGACCAAGGAGCAAGTGTGCGGAGGTTGAATATTTGTTCCAGGCCCGTCATTTTCCAGTTGGTACTTCCGCTCTGAATGGCTGGTCAGGGCCCTCTCTGAAAGACCTGAATGACAAACCCAATGGCTCAGATGAAATCCTCCCCAATAATGTTTGGTCCTGAGTTTCTGTACCAGCAGGGTAGTTTTTGGTGGATTTAAAGTTGTAATGAAAATGGAGTACCCTAACTTTGCCAATTATAGGAAGAATGCTGCTTATCTTCCCTATTAGCTGCTAAGATGCCTTAAGGGTTTAGATTAGAAGACACAGACAGACAAAGAGAAGAGTTATTAAATTTTGAACCCAACACAGAAAAAAAATTGAGATAATCAGATAAGAACTAGAACATCTTAGATCTCAGTTAAGAGATCAAGTCAATGAAATCATCAATAACTTTAAGCAACACAAAACAGCAAAGCAATACACATATGCATAGATGTTATGTATAATATATACATTACACATTATATCTTGTATAGTGTATATATGTGACTAGTCTCTACATATACTCTTAATACAAGCTGTCACGTGTGTTGTGGCCTTTGATAAGCAGTTATCAGTAAACTACACAGATGAAGAGTTTAAAAATGTTTTCCTCCTGGCACACAGCAGCACATGTGTGACATGCGTCATTTCCAGAGGACACAATAATAATCCATCAGTTTTAGGAGCTACACTGAACCCACAGAGATAATTAGCTCAGGCACACAATGATAAACATGTCAAGATAGTAGAAGTGTTTTGTTTTGTTTTGTGTTGCTTTTCCCCCTAAACAAGAAATGGCAATGTGATGGGAAATATCCTTCCAGGTTGGGTGAACAGCATAACTATAATCAGTCTTCTATAATAAACTGTGTCTTAATTTGAGCTAACCAGTATTGACACAGGAGATATCTGGTGGTAGGATCATGAAACTGGAAGTAGGATTCTAGAGTTTAAAATAAGTGCTCAAGTCTTTAGCTCTCAAGGGTTCTCAAGTCCATCACTTGATCTTAGGTAAGCCCTCCCTTAGTCCACCATTACCTATAATCATCCTCCTCATCAGTTTTTATCCTACAGTTAATGACATTTAGGACAGACTACCTCTGATTTTTAAGTATTTTAACATCTCAGAGCCATTTTGAGCTTATTTCTCTTGGTGGCTTCCTTAAATCCACTGTGGCTAAAAAAAATTAATAATAATAATTTCCTATTGTATTATATTCTGTAAAGACAGAAGGTAAGCCGGGCATGGTGGCGCATGCTTGTAATCCCAGCATTCGGGAGGCTGAGACTGGAGGATCCCAGTTCGCGGCCAGCCTCAGCTACCTAGTGAGGCACTCCACAACTTAGTGAGACTTGTTTTCAAAATAAAGAATAAAAAAATAGGGCTGGGGGTATAGCTCAGAGGTAGAAAGCCCCTGAGTTCAATCCCTAGTAACGCAAAAAAAAAAGACAGAAGGCAATTTCTAGTGGTACTCTATGGGAAAGTATTTGGAAAGCTGGGGCCAAAAGGAATATAAACTGAGTGAAAATTACTACATGTATATAGACACCTTTCTTGATGATAAATTCCATTTAAAACTTCCAGTGAGAAATACATTTACATTTCAGAACTATTAAAATTGAGAGAAGGGTATGTGCATCTTGGAACCAAGAAAATATGGTTTTGTTTACTTTAACTTATGTAATCATCTTGTCATGACAATATTCTCATGAAACCAAATATATAATGTTCGTATAGCATATGAAAACCAGGGTTCAGGGGCTGGATGTAGCTCAGTGGCAAAGTGCTTGAATTGCAAGTATGGTGCTCTGGGTTCCCCAGTTTCAAAAAGATCCAAAAAAACAATTAAGCTAAGAACAAAAAACAAACAAACAGAAAAGAAAACCAGGGTTCATTTCTGGACTAATTCAATTCTTGATACTCATAGATATCATAGATATCATAGATACTCATAGATATCATAGTATAATGTTCTTAGTCTTAGTATCATGTGAATAGAGAAAAGGGGTGAATAGAAAATGAATGACAAGTTACCAGGATCTCGCACATAAATGGTATTCCAGGGGCCAGGATCATGTCAAATTAGTTCTCCTTTTCTATGCACTTGGCCTCTAAGATTTAAATATTGATCAAATCAAAATGGAATGTGAAACTGCCACTTCTGAAAAAGACATATTAATTAGTAGTAGACTAGCCCTACCACCTTGATTAACCATAAGAACTGAATGAAATAAATGGATCAATTGCTTTCAGGAATTAGAAAACAGGCAGTCCCCCATCCCAGTCTTTGAGAGAAGGGAAAGCACTAAGGTAAGCCCCATGATCTCCTTAGGTCTCTGCTTGTGAGTAATTTCCTGATCTTAGTACCCTGAGTTGAGGTCAAATTTTAACACAGTAGCCTTATTGAGTAAAGATGCAGTGTTCACATTTTGGAGGAACTAAGGAAGGTGGGTTCTGCAAGACACATAACCAGATAGGAGGAAGAAGCAGAAAAGAAGACTTGGAGAGGAGGATGGGGGGAGAAGGCAGGACTTGATATAGAAGTTTGCCACAAGTCTTTGGCCAAAGGCAGGGTTGCATACGACAAAGGTAAAACCACATGATGATTACCAGAGAGTGAATATTGTGTGGGAAAAAAGAAGAAAAAACAGTTCTGAGGAGCATGCAGTCTTGACCCACCTGAATGGAGGGACTTTGTTAACACCTTGCTCACTCCCTAGGAATCTAGCTGACACACCCAAAGGCCATGCCTTGGGAGTAAGGATAAAGACCTAGGTACACTAGACCCTCCCTAAAAACATCTAAAAGCAAGTCCTCAACTACGAGACAGTATGGAGATTGGATATTGCAAAGTTAAAGGGACTTTGGAAATATCTTGTGCTTCTCACAAATTACCCCAATAAAGCAAAAATTCAAATCTATGTAAGTTAAATACCAAAGTCAATGAAATATCTACCAAAATAAAAATTATAACTTTTAAGAGAAATATAGAAACCAGCCATTAGAGTGTACATCAACAATAAACATTAAACTATAAAACTTACTAAATATACATAAGTATGGGAAAATATGACCTATAGCTAAGAAAAAAATAAGTTAATAGAAACATATTCAATTGATCCAGATGTTGGATTTAACAAAGATTTTAAGGCAGCTTTTATAAAATATGTTCAAAGAACTTTTAAAAATTCAAGAAAAATATGGTCTTAGTGAGAAAACAGATGGAGACTTTCAGCAGAGAAATAAAAGTTGTTTTTTTTTTTTTTAAAAAGAACTAAAGGAAAATTCTAGAAGGAAAAAGTACAATAGCTAAAATTTTTAAATTATTAGATGGGTTTAACAGCAGATTGGAGATGACAGATGAGTCAATAAACTTGAAAAGGTTTCAATAAAAAGTATCCAATTTTAAGAAGAGGTTAAAAGTGATTGAAGAAAAATGAACAAAGCCTCAGGGATCTACAGGACAATTTCGAACAATCTAACATACATAAAATAGGTGCATAGTGGAGAATAGAATGGGAATCAGGCAGAAAAAAATACTTGAAGAAATGAAATAGCTGAATACTTGCCAAATTTGATGAAAAATAACATTCATATCCAAGAGTTCAACAAGCTCATGGAAGACAAATATAAAGAAAACCATGGTAGGCACATCATAGGAAAACTACTAAAAACCCAAAAAAGAGAAAACCTTGAAGCAGCTTAGGGAAATAGAGGGAGGACATATTACATATAGGGAAACAGCCAGGAGGATTACTGAATTTATTTCTGATTTGTCAGAAACAAAGGAAATGAGAAAACAATGGAACAATATCTTTATAATGATGAAAGAAAACCAACCCTTAGCTTAGAATACTATATCCAATAAAAATATCCTTCAAAAATGAGGGTGAAATACAAACATATTTAGGTAAATTAAGGCTGAAAGAATTTTTCACCAGTTATGTTAGTCAACTTTGCATTGCTGTGACCAAAATACCTGACAAAAAAATACTTAGTGGAGGAATTTTATTTTGGCCCATGTATTCAGAAGTCTCAGTTCATGTCAGCCAGCTCCATTGCTCTGGGGTTGAGGTGAGGCAGAGCATTATGGCAGAAAAGTGTGGCAAAGGAAAGCTGCTGAGCTTATGGAAGCCAAGAAACAGAAAAAGGGAGAGAAAGGGGCTGGGGAGAAGTTAAACCCTTCCAGGGCACACCTCCAGTGACCTACCTCCCCCAACTAATTTCTACCTCCCAGTAGTCCATTCGGCCATCAATGGATGGATCCAGTGATGACTCTGAGTCCGCATGATCCAATCACTTCTCAAAAGCTCCACCTCTGAACATTGCTGCATTGGAAACCATGCTTTCAATTCAAGCTGCTGCGGGGCATTCCAGATCTAAACCATAATACCAGTAGAGGTATAGTAATATAAGAGGTGCTGAAGAATGACAATACATGGAACCTCAGTTCCATGGGGAGGTAAGAAGAGTAACAGAAGTGGCAAGTAAGTAAATAAGTATAAAATAATGCATTAGATTACAAGTAGGCTACCATTTGCACACTATTGTGAGATCATAAAAATGACTGGACACATTGAAGCTATGCAAGGTAATTTTGATAACCAATGGGGAGTATGCGATTATCTCTTGACCTTTATAATTGTTTGTGACAATATTAACTCTGTGATTATATGAATATATGAGAAAATTTTAATAGCAAAATCAATATTTGGTCTATTGTAACTTAAAAACATTAGAAACATTGGGAATTGAAATTTTTCACTACAAAAGCAAATGATTAAAAGTAGTCTGAAAAGTTCTTGTCTTCTCTTTTTATAAGTTATAATACAGAGTGAGCATTTTTTCTATGCCTTAGAAAAAATGTATACTCTTTATTAGGCATAGACCAGTGCTATTTTAGCCTTTGTGTGTTCAGTGCTGCAAAGAATCTGAAAGTTCTTCCATGTCAGCTCCTTTCTTCATTTATGTTGATAAGCTCACCTTCACTAAGCTTCTCAGAATTGGATGGCAAGTGTCAGCATTTATATAGTTAGGGTTTCTTCTTTGATCCACTGAAGTTCCACTTGAGTTTCACCTCCAACATTATCTCTTTTTCTTTCTTTCATGAACTGTTTTCTTTGTTGTCCAAGCTCCTTATTTAATTTAATTATCTATTTATGTAAAATGTTGTGTGAATTTGTCACTGGGAAGCAAGGAGGTGACACACCTACATGCCTTGCTATCTGTGCATAAACTAAACAACAGATGCAAAGTGATGTAATCATAGATTTTGAAAGAAGTGACATGTTGGTACTGATCATGTACATTGTGATTTGTGGACTGATCTTGTACAATTACTCACAACTTATAAATATACTGTAGTAACTGAAATAATAAATCACGTTGTTGGAGGACTGGTGTTACAGTTTGTTTCTGAAATGCCCCCAGAAGACCTATGTGTTTAAGTCTTGGTCCCCACCTTAGTGTTATTGGGAATTAGTGGGAACTTTAAGGGGTGGGGCTCAGTGGAAAGTCTTTAGGTCTTTGGAGGTGTGCTCTCAAAGGGGACTGTGGAACCCTGGTTCCTTCCTATTTCTTTTTTGCATCCCAGCCGTGGGGGTAAGCTGTTTTCCCTGCCATGCAATCCCACCATGGTGTGTTGCCTTGTTACAGGACTAAAGGAAACAAGGCCAATTGATGCTGGACTGGAATCTCTGAAACCATGAGTGAATATAAACCTTTTCTCTTCCTAATTTGATTATCTCAAGCATTTATTATGGTAGTGAAAAACCAACCGATATAACCAGTACTAATTAAATAATGTAAGTGAAGGTATGTCTACATGGTACATTGTAGGATAGGGTTTATAACTTATGCATAGGTAAAAGATATTCAAAGCACAAAATTGGTGAGTGAGTACAATGGAATTATACTGAGGCTTGAAATAACACTAAGATACACATTCTATAATCAGATTGATGAGAAACAGGTATCATTCAGTATCAAAATCAAACATTACTAAAATTTTAAAGATACAGATGACAGCAGGACCTGAGGGCAGCATGGAGACTCTGGGACTGACAGCAGCACCCCAAGTCCTTTCTTTCACGCTAGAATATGCCATCTCAGAATGTACATAGATTTTCAGGTGGTGCATGCCACACAGGGCACTGGTTACCTGAAGGGAGTCAGTTTGCTCATGAGTCATCTCCATTTTATATTCTGATATTATCTAGTAATTTCCTTGATGACACAAACATTCTCTAGCAAAAAAAAAAAAAAAAAAAAAAAAAAAAGCATAGACTCCAAGTTTGTTTACCATAAACACTCAGACAAACAGGCTATATCCCCTCAGAAGCATTACATAGATGAGAACTCATACATTAGTAATAACCATCAGGAGGTCCAATTATCATGTTTACACATCACATGATTTGAACTGATTATTTCTCCTGTAGGCAAAAACATTTGTTTCAAAAACTATCCTTTCCTCATCAAATGACAATGATGACTCTATTAGAATAAACTGACCGTATATGTATGGATCCATCTGGGGACTCTTCATTCTGTCCCTTGATCTCTGTGCTGTATGACCACTTGTAAGCCACTTAACCTTTTTGAGCCTTGGAGTCCTAACACACAAAATAGCATTGACAATATGTATTTAATTAAGTTGTTGTGATGATTAGCTATGAAGTACCTGGTATATAATTGATGTTCAATAAGTAATAGTTATTATGGGTAACATATTATCTACATTCAAATGGAGCTATATAAAGTGACAAAAGATTGTGTTTCCCCCTAATTGAGACAATAAACATGGAAACACATAAAAAAGCATAAAAATATTTTAATTACTTAATAAATCACGTATGAGAAAATAATTTTTAAAAAGAGATTGCCCACGCTACCCAAAATTACTGAAAATATTATTACTATAAATATGCAGCATATGAAATACACAACATAGAGAGACTAAGTTTCAGGTCTTTGCTGAAGGTAAGTCATATGTCTGAAAGCTGTATAACACCTCCCCACCCTAACCCATCATCAACCTTTGGTCAGTTGCTACTCATTCCACCAACCATATAGTCACCTCCTGCAGAAAGTCTTTCCCATCTCTTCTCCTTGGTAGTGAATATTTGTCTCCACTGTTGGATTCACCACCTTGTAAGTATCTGTGTCCCTTTTTTCACATTAGATGCCAAGGTCTTTCAAAGCAGAGAGAGAATGTTGCCGTTCTTTGTTAACTCTTTCCATGTATTCTCCCAAATTCATGTTATTTGGGAGAACAGGCACCTGTCACACAGTAGTTACCTCAGGTTGGTGTTTAATAGCTTAAGCTATCTTCCTCTAGGCTTCCTCTTGCCTACGAAGATATACCTGTACGTGACGATGCACATGTCTTCCAGCTACATTATTCAAATGTAAACATTTCAATCCCAAAAAGACATCAAAATGCAGCTGGTTTCTCTGATCAGGGTTCCTCCTGGGAACTTTGGCTTTGGAGCAGTGAAACATAGCCTACTAAGGAGGCATGAAGATGACACCTGGAACCCATTATACATGGACAAGCTGCCTCAACAATAATCTAACTGGGGGCTTCATCCTATCTAACATACAATTGATCAAACTTTAGGAGCAATAGATAGTACGAAAAGTGTACCTTTGCTCTAATTTTCTTTACCATTTCAACATAAACAATTTTTTACTTGCTTTACCATTTCAACATTGCTCAGGGAACCAACACAAATCCAAGATTCACCAAAAAAGAATTGGCCTCTTCAGGTTAATCCCTATGTCTGGCCTAATTTGAATCAAGATTATTGAGTCCAGCACCAGATGAAAAAAACAAACAAACAAACAAAAAACTACTCAACTATCAGCTTATAACAGGTTACTAGGCTATTACTGAGAACAACATAGATTGGTAACTAAAAGTAAAAGCCTTATGTGGGAGCAAGTTAAAGACATGAGGGTTCTGAATCTAGTTGTCAAGCCCCAGTCAGGTATCCAAGCTATTAGTGTCAGGTGACCAACCAATGTCAGATGCACCAAAATCAATTGGGAGCCCCATATGGAAAAGGTCCTTGTCTTGTTCATTCTTTACATCTCCCTTCTTTAACTCTCAACACTTTACTTAGACCTTAGTAGAAGGAAAAAAAACAAATAAAAACCTTTTGAGCAATCAACTTTAAAAGTTTCAATAATTAAGCCCCATTAGCTCTGAAGCACTCAGAGAGGAATTTGGTTTAATTTACCCTTCAGAATAGTAGAGGAGAGACCTCTTCTCCATAGCATAGCACAATTATATCTCTAGATCATTTCTAATAGTACTAGCTGCTAAGACAAACTCCAATTCTCAGTGGGGTTTATTTCTCATCCATATAAGGCAGCAAGGGCATGTTCAGATTAATCTGCAGCACTTCCTCAAGTGGTGAGTCAGGGACCCAGTATCCTCAGAGCTTGTGGGTCCCTTATTTCCCAATCCATGACCTCCAAAACCATCATATCCACCTACATCAAACAAAATGGGAAACAAATATGGAGATGCATCGATTTTTTTTTCAATGAATCTGGCCTGAAAGTGATATATATTATTTCTGCTCATACTCTGGCCAGAACTCAGTTATCTGGCTGACTCTAACTGAAAGAGAAGCCAGGAAATATAATCTTACCTGGGAAGAGAGGATCAGGCAGAGAATTCTGTCACAATCACCCTTTGTGTTTTGTTTTTTCTCAGATAAGGAGGTGGAAAGAAAATCTCTATCCTCATATTATTAAATCTGAGTTTAATTCACCACTTCCAGCTTATAATTCCTCTAAAATGTTATACACTATGTTGGAATAATCCTTCAGGAATCTGATAATGTTCCTGGTGAGCAAGCTAGATAGATAGAATTGAAATCATCTCCTTTACCTGTCTTTGATATGCCAGCAACAAAAGTTCTTCATGGTTTTCTTCATTTGCTCATTCATCAAGCCATTGAATATTTATTCAGCAGCTACTCTCTGGAAGACACTGTGCTGGCTAGACAGGAAGAGACAAATAAACCTGCATCAGGTAAATAGGCTCAAGTCTTATATTCGAGTCATAGCAATCACCCCAAGTTCTGGTTCACCTTAGATTCAGGAGTTAGGACCTAACCAAAGGGACTGCTTCTCCTAAACAGTAGCACCCCATGTGTATATCAACACCCTACTTTTGCCCTCCGGATCCCTGGTTCCTGCTTCTGATCCACCCCAGCTATACTTCCTCCATATGTCGTCCTGCCCATTCACATGTTGATTATTTGATTTCACCACTTCAACTTTTTTGGGGGGGATGTGAATAAAGATACCATCTCTCTGGACAACTGAAATACAAGACCATCTCTGTATCAAACATGCACAAAAAGATGCTGAAAGCTTTTGTAGTAGAAAAGGTGTTGCTAGTAGTTTCTACTCTAAAACGGGATAAAGAAATGAGGGCAGAGAGAGTAAAGAGCAAGGAGAATCCTCCACTCCTGACCAGTTTCCATCCTTCACTCTGCAACATGGGAGAAGAGATCACCCTCCAGGTTCTGCATCGCATGTACAGATCTGCCAGATCAATAGCTATTTCACCAGCCACTCCCTCATGTCACTGGTCCCTTCTCACCTCTTCTCCAGAACTGCTGGCTTGGCTGCATAGCTAGGTCTTGGTGCTCAAAAAGACTTGCTGAAAAGGGGGGCTGAAAGAAAAAAGACCTTGGAAAGAGCCAAGTCCCTGCCCCACAGAAACTGCTTGCTGGATTCACGGGAAGGAGAGTGAGTGAATGAGTTCCACAGGAAAGGAAAAAGACACTGACAGAGGCCCCAGTATGAGGACAGGCTTCTTCACCACCTTACTTGTTTAGATACCTAATCAGCACAATGTCTTCATTTGAAGGGCTGCAAAAATATGAACATATTTTGGGGGAAATATAAAAATGAATTAACAAATTACTCTCTTGATCTGAACTCACAACCTGGACATTCAGGGTCTGGAATACTATGCTGGGTTCTGGACCAAGAGAAACAGCAGAATACAAGCTTGAAGGCACTATAGAGGGCTATATAATGTCTTTCCATCAAAGATGGGTTGAATGTACCACACTGGCCCCATACATTATAATGGAGTGAAAAATTCCCATCATCTAATGTCACTGAAACCTTGTTAACATGACACATTACTCACATGCTTATAGTCATGCTGGTATAAACAAATATCTGCACAGCCAGTTATATAAAACTGTGGCACATACCATTGCATATGGTACAGAATGCTTGACTATGATAATACAAAAACTGTTACTGGTTTATGTACTTACTATAGTTTTTAATCATTACTTTAGACTGTGCTCTTTCTACTTTAAAAAAAATTACATTTACTATAAAACAGTATGCCATACTGGGGCCAGCAGCAGCCTCAAGCATCTCATGTTTGCTGGATCTCTTAACAGCATCGAGAAGCCACATTGAGTGAAGGTCTGGACCATCTGGGTTTGCTCAAGGGCAGGCTACCACGTGCTCACACCTAGGAAATTGCCTGAGGGTACAGTTCTCAGAGTGCACCCCCCATCACTAAGTGACACATGACTATTTGAAACAGACTCGAAAAATCTGACTGTGTTAAAGAGGCATGAAGGAGGCTGAACCCAAAGATACTGGGAAGAGAGGAAAAATCTAAGAAGGAAACAGGGAAACAGAGACTTGGGACACCAGCTTGTAACATGCAGCCTTTGTGAAATGATGAGATACAGAGCTTCCTTTCCGTTCTGGGTGGATTTAGCAGGGCACTTGGGTTTGTTCACAGGGAAGAGGGAAAGCTGGAAGTAGCCCTAAACAGGTTCAGAGAGTTTCCTCCTTCAAAGCTATCTACAAGGGCTGGAGGTGGTCAGTGGGAGGACATTTGCCTAGCATGTGCAAGGCCCTGGGTTCAATCCTTGGCACTACAACATAAATAAATTAGTTAATTCTAAACTATCTACAACATCGACTTTTGGAGTCAAGAAGGGGACAGAGACTATAATTTCTTTCTTTTTTTTTCCCCTTTCTACACAATAAAACTGAAACATTCATTCAGCCAGTATTAACTAAAGGTCCACTAGTACTCTTTGGCTTTGTTAACTATTTAAATTGGTGCTAATATACAGCTATTATTCTAAATGCTAAGAGGACTCCCCACTCACTATCTCTACTGACTTCTCTACTCCTCCCCAGTACCATCTCTGCAGCCATCTAGAATTCTGGAAAGACCAGCAAGGAGAGGAGGATCAGAGGTCATAGTAAGGCAAGGGAAAGAGTCATTCCTTGCTTCTCTGTGCTTGACAGTGTGAAAACACAATGATAAACTTTCTGGAGAAGCTAGATGCATCCACCCACACATAGCCTTGGAAACTCTGTGTTCCCACCAAAGCAGAGAGCTAACATTAGAGAATGCATGTTTGAGAGGAGGTGTGTCGGTTTCCCTCTGGGTAAAATGTCCCTGTGTGCGAGCCATCCTTCACACAAAAAGCTACTAATACCTTGTGTGTGTGGCACACTGTGCAGGTGCTCTGGATCCAACAAAAGAAATGTAAGACATGGTCCCTTCCCTACAGGATCTGACAATAGAGCTTAATGAAACCACTGAATAACAATTCAAGGCAACCTCTGATTAAGTGCTGTAAGAATGGTCCAGATAATATGTGCTGGAAAATATCAGAGATGGGGAAAACACACGGAAAGACCTCAGAGAGGAAATTGTGAGACAGCTGGACACTGACTTAGCAGAGAAAAGAAAGGAAGAAATCCAGGCAGAGGATGCAGTGGTTTGTGCTGTGGTAGAATGAGGAATGAACACTTCACGATCAGGGAGATGCTGTTGAGTGACTGGAGCAGAGGCATTTTTTAAATTCTTTTATTGGTGCATTATAATTATACATCATAGTGAGATTAAAAATGATACAAGTACACATCACTTCGTGTGTTTTCCTACACATCCCACTCCACTCCCCTTCCTCCTTCTCCATACATGTTAGTGAGATTGGTAGTGATACCTTCATACATGGACATAGCATTATTTGAACTATTTCCTTCCTCACCCCTCTGAGCGGTGGCCCATGCCTGGGAGCATTTGGGAGGTTGAGACAGGAGAATCACAGGTTTGCGACCTCAGCAACTTAGTGAGACCCTGTTTCAAAATAAAAGAAAAAAGGCCTGGGCATGTAGCTCAGAGGTAGAAGGCCCTGGGTTCAATCCCCATTATCAAAAACAAACAAAAGCAATTAAAGCCAAGATAGTGATGGTCCCAAGTCAGGGTGGGGTGGGGTGGGGTGGCAGCAGGGCAAATGATTTTCCAATAGAAACAAGCAAAATCATCAAAAAGACTAGACTTTTTAGAAGGCAATTTGGAATCTGCTGCCATAGTGCAGGACTCAGTGATCAAGAGCTTAGGTGGTGACTGTCTACCAGAACAGGGACTGTATTTTGAAAGACTCTACAATTTGTTTCTTGATTCAACATAACAAAGAAAAAATAGGGGAAAATGAAAAAGTAATGCAGAACTACGGCCTACGTGATTTTAAAAATGTGATGCTATTTATGAAATTAGAGAAGACTGAAAGAAGAACTTATTTGAGAAAGAAGATGCAGTTATGTAAGATATCTGAAGTTTAGGGGCCCAGCAGGATATACAAGCCTTTAACTCATATGAGAAGTCAAGATGTAGCTATCGACTGTGAAAAGTCATCAGGACAAGGACACAGTGAAATGGGGCAGAACTGTCAAGAAGGGGGAAAAATTAAAAGAAGGATATGGCAACAATTAAAGTAAACTGGATAAGACAGCACAAGCCTGTAGTTCCATCTACTCAGGAGGCTGAGGTAGGAGGATTGCTTGAGTCTTACGATTTGAGGTAAGCTTTGGGCACCTTAAAAATACATAAATAAAATAAAAGCCCCAAATAAGGACAAATGACAAATGATATCTGAATAAAATTATTGCATCATATATAATAAAAAATAATTGATGCCCAAGTTATATAAAAATTTAAAGAATTAGAAAAAGACATTATTAATCAAAACATTTAAGAAGATGGCGTCTGAGTGAAACACTTTTCCTCAGGCGCTATAAGCTCTAATCAAATCTGCCATAAAAGCAGCTTCTTGACAGAAGAAAAAAAGCAACAAAAAAGTGAACAAAGCAAAGAAAATTGAACTACAGCTAAAAAGGCCCCAGAAAGCCGACCAGGGAGAGCAAAGGAGCCCATCCACACAGCAGCGGCACCATGCCTCAGAGCAGTGTCAGCCATTAAGCCAGCTGCCCACCACAGGGATCTATTAACACAGAGATATCTAGTGACCTCCTGTGTACCCAGCGACCAGACATGGAGTAAGTGACTCCAGAATTCCACATCCTAACCAGGCGGCATATCCCTGCACCTTCCACAGTGACCAGAATGTGTGGTACAACCAGCATAAGCTGGGGGCAGGAGGGGCACCCCAGCTCACCTCTCCCTCCGGAGCCCGAGCAGCTGCAGAGCTTGAATCAAAACTGCCATAAAAGCAGCTTGTTGACGGAAGGAAAGAAAAACAAAACAACAAAAAAGTGAACAAAGCAACAAAAGCAACTGAACAGAACCCAGGGAGAAAAAAGGAGCTGGTGTGCACGCATGGAAGTGGCGCATGCCAGGAACTGGTGGCTGCCATTTTGCCAGTCGCCCAGAGCGGGGTCTGTTAGCACCAAGGCCTCCAACGACCTCCTGCACACCCAGCGACCAGAAGTGTAGTAAGCAACTATGGAACTCCACACCCAAATCAGGTGGCATACCCCTGCAGGATCAACAGCGATCAAGAACACCTGGGATAACCATCTTAAGCCTGCGGTGAGGACACTCCAGCTCACCCCTCCCACTGGAGTCAGAGCAGCAGGGATCTGTAAGTTAAATTGCACCCCCGGGGTGCAGGGACCCCTATACAAAGGACAGACTCAGTCACCTGCCCTTCTAGCAATTGGATAGGAGCAGAAGTGCGGGAGGGACCCAGAGCACACAGGGTATAGAGACCTTCCAGGCATCCTGGAAAATGCCCAGCATTTAGACTGCACTCCCACCACCAGTGAAGGCAGAGAGAGAGATGCAGACAGGCCCTGTGGAGAGCTCAGAGACCCAAGCTTGAAGCAAGAGAGGCACCATCAGAACTCCCTGCCTGCACTGACAGAGAGAGCAAATAAGAATGCCAGAGCCACGCTTGAAAATCTAATACAGTGGGCAGACATTTACAAGCTGAAAATATCCATGCAGACCCAAAAGGACTGCAGAAGCCAACTCAGCTCTGTAGTTACAAACTAGCAGGGTTCTTGTTTTTGTTTCTTGTTGTTTTGGGGTGTGTGTGTGTGTGTGTGTGTGTGTGTGTGTGTGTGTGTGTTCTGTTTTGTTGTTGTTGTTGCTGTTACTGTTTTTACTTTGTTTTCATTTTGTATTGCCTTGATTCATTTATGTTTGTTTGGATGATTGGTTGCTTTGTTATTTTTGCTCAGTTTGTTGACTTTCCTCCTTATCCCTTTTACAAACTTCCCTCCCTCTCCCCCACCTATATTCTTCTCCTCAATACTTTTTTCTTTTTCCTTTTTTCCCTGTCTCATATCAAGACCACCTCATACTACCACACCTAAAACTCTACATTGACTACCAGAATCCCCCAACATATCCACTATCTCTAATCTTTACCATATATTACCTGAACACACTCAACCTCTTATTCCACTGGACTATACCCTCTACTTTACCCTATTCTTTCATTCATCACTGTGACTTCTCACTCAACCTTTACCACGGAACACAACCTGTCCTTGTATATATGAGCAGGCACCTCTAAACCCCCACTACAGAGATTGGATGAGAAAGCTTGCAAGAGCAGCAAAAATATAAATTTAAGAACAGGGAAACCATGGGATGGAAAAATAGCAAAGAAACAAATAATGAGTCACCACAACCCCACAATTATCAGAACTCAACAACACTGAATGGCAGAGATTGCCAGAAGAACAATTCAGATCGTTAATAGTAGAAATGATACAAAACTTCCAGAAAGAATGCAGAGAGAGCTGGAAATAAATAAAGGAACAAATAAACAAAGAATGTGACACCCTGAGCAGGAATCAAAGAGAAGCCTTGAAGGAAATGAAGGATGAGAAAGATGCAATAATTGAAGTGAAGGCATCAATACAAACTATAAACAGTAGATTAGACCACATGGAAAATAGAATATCACTCTTAGAAGATGACCATTCCAAAAGTGAATCCATAGTAAATAATTTAGAAAAAAAATTGGCAGTATGAATTGAACATCGATGAGATCTGGGCCAATTTGAAAAGAGCTAACCTAATAATAATAGGCATAGAAGAGGGATTAGAAGTTGAAACTAATGCAATAAACAATCTTTTGAAAGAAGTAATATCAGAGAATTTTCCAAATGTAGAAAGAGAAGTTGACACACATGTATAGGAAACATATAGAACTCCCTCGAGACAAGACCAAAGAAGAGGCTCACCACACCACATAATAATCAAGTTGACTAATGGAGAGGATAAGGAGAGAATTCTAAAGACACCAAAGGAAAAGGCCAAGTGACAGTTAGAGGCAAACCAATTAGAATCACTCCAGACCTCCCAAATCAAGTCATGAAAGCCAGGAGGGGCTGGAGTAACATATTCCAAACTCTGAAAGAAAATAACTTGCAGCCAAGATTCTCCTACCCAACATAACTCTCTCTCAAAATTGACAGGGAAATAAAAACCTTCCATGAAAAACAAAAACTGAAAGAATTTATATCTTCCAAACCAGCATGAGAGAAAATGCTCAAAGAAATTAACTACAAAGAAGAGCTAACAATTAAACATCAGAACCAGAGAAACAATAATTTCCAGGAAGCAAACAACTAAGCAAAGAAGAATATACACCACCAAAAACAGAAGTCAAAACTCAAAATGTTAGGAATTAAAAATCATCTCTCAGTAATCACACTAAATATAAATGGTCTCAACTCATCAATAAAAAGACACAAGGGGGCAAAATGTATTAAAACCCAGAATTCATCTATATACTGCCTGCAAAAAACACACCTTACAAGCAAAGATTCCCACAAACTAAAGGTAAAGGGCTGGAGTAAAGTAATCCATGCCAATGGAACTAGAAGACAAGCAGGAGTAGCAACTATGATATCAGATAAATTAGACTTCAAGCCTAAGCTTATCAGAAGAGAAAAAGCAGGTCATTTTTTACTAGTAAAAGGAAAAATCCAGCAAGAGGAAATAACAATTATAAACATCTATGCTCCAAACATAGGTGTAGCCACTTTCATAAAACAAACTCTGTACTGGGAGACTTCAATACTCCTCTCACATCACTAGACCAATCTTCTAAACAAAAGGTCAGTAAAGATGTCTCAGACCTACAGAATACCATAAACCAAATAGACCTATTAGACACATAGAGACTCTTTCACCCAACTATAGCTGAATTCACATTTTTCTCAGCTGCACATGGAAGCTTCTCCAAAATAGACCACATTCTGGGCCACAAAGTGAGTGCTGGCAAATTAAAAACATGTAACATAATTCCCTGCAACTTTTCAGACCACAATGGAGTAAAACTAGAAATCAACTCTAAGAAGACCCAGAGTAACCATGTAAACACATGGAGACTGAACACCACGGTGCTGAATGAGGATTGGGTCATAGAAGAAGTAAGGGGAGAAATTTTAAAATTCCTAGAAACCAATGAAAACAGAGACACAACATATCAAAACCTCTGGGACACTTTGAGGCAGTACTAAGTGGAAAATTCATAGCACTGAGTGCCCACATAAAAAGAACAGAAAATTACCAAATAAATAACCAAATGAACAGGTCAAAACACTCAATAAACAAGAACAGTCTAACCCCAAAGCTAGTAGAAGACAGGAAATTGTGAAAATCAGAGTAGAAATTAATGAGGCAGCAAATAAAAAAAATGCAGAAAATCAACAAAACCAAAAGCTGGTTTCTTGAAAAAATAAATGAGATAGATAAACCATTGGCCAACCTAACCAAAAGAAAGAGAGAATCAACCCAAATTACCAAAATAAGAGATGAAAAAGGGGATATTACCACTGACAGTATGAAAATACAGAGGATTATCAGAAACTATTTTGAAAAACTATACTCCAACAAAATGGAAAATCTAGAAGTATTTGACAAATTTCTAGACACATATAACCTTCCTAAATTGAGTCAAGAAGATATAGAAAATGTAAACCAACTAATAGCAATCAAAGAGATAGAAACAGCAATAAAGAGTTTACCATCAAACAAAAGCCCAGGGCCAGATGGTTTTCCATGTGAATTTTAAAAAACATTTATAGAAGAGCTAAACTCAACACTCCTCAAACTATTCCATGAAATAGAAAGAAATGGGACCCTCCCAAATACATTCTATGAAGCCAACATCACATTAATACCAAAGCCAAAAAAGACAGCTCAAGAAAAGAAAACTATAGGCCTATATAATTGATGAACTTAGGTGCAAAACTGCTAAACAAAATACTAGCAATGCGCATTCAAAACCACATCAAGAAAATTATACACCATGACCAAGTCGAGTTCATCCCAAGGATACAAGGGTGGTTCAACATATGAAAAACAATCCATGTAATTCACTACATAAAGAGAATCAAGGACAAAAATCACATGATCATCTCAATTGATGCTGAAAAACCATTTAACAAGATCCAACACCCATTCATGTTAAATGCACTGCAGAGAATCAGAATAGAAGGAACATACCTCAACGTCATAGAGGCAGTTTATAATAGGCCCACAGCCAACATCATATTAAATGGAGAAAAACTGAAAGAGTTCCCATTAAAAACAGGAACAAGACAAGGATATCCATTATCACCTCTTCTGTTCAATATAGTACTTGAGACTCTAGCCAGAGCAATAAGGGAAGATAAGGAAATCAAAGGGGTAAAAATAGGGAAAGAAGAACTAAAACTATCCCCTTTTGCAGATGACATGATACTAAGAGGACCCAAAAAACTTATAGAACTGATCAACAAATTCAGCAAAGTGTCTGGATACAAAATCAATCTTAAAAAATCAGAAGCTTTCCTGTATGCCAACCATAAATCCACTGAAAAAGAAATCCAGAAAACAATTCCACTCACAATAGCACCCCTAAAAATTAAATGCTTAGCAATAAACCTGACCAAAGAGGTAAAAGACCTCTATATGGAAACTATAAAAGGTTGAAAAAAGAAATCGATGAAGACCTTAGAAGATGGAAAGATCTTCCATGCTCCTTGATAGGCAGAATAAATAGCATCAAAATGGCCATCCTCCCCAAAATCATCTACAGATTCAATGCAATACCCATGAAATTACCAAGGCCACTCTTCACAGACATAGAAAAATCAGTTCTTAAATTTATTTGGAACAACAAAAAGCCCAGAAAAGCCAGAGTAGTTCTTAACAACAAGACCATGCAGGAGGTATCACATTACCTGACTTCAAACTCTACTACAAAGTCACAGTAATAAAAACAGCATGGTATTGGCACAAAAACAGACACATAAACCAATGGAGCAGAGTAGAAGATTCAGAAACAGACCCATGTGCCTACAGCCAACTGATTTTTGACAAAGGAGCCAAAAATATACACTGGAAAAAAGATAGCCTCTTCAACAAATGGTGTTGGCAAAACTGGTTAACCATATGCAGGAAAATGGAAATAAACCCCACTTTCTCACCCTGCACAAGAGTCAACTCAAGGTGGATCAAAGACCTGGAAGTCCAGTCGGAGACCTTGCAGCTACTTGGAGAGGGCATAGGGCCAACACTACAACATATAGGCACAGGTAAAAACTTTCTCAACAAGACCCCAGAAACACAAGCAACTCAAAGGAAGATCAATACATGGGATTGCATTAAACTGAAGAGCTTCTGTGCAGCAAAGGAAACTATCAAGAACCTCAACAGAGAGCCCACAGAGTGGGAGAAAATTTTTGCCAGCTACTCTTCTGATAGAGGACTAATATCTAGGATGTACAGAGAACTCAAGAAACTCACAGCTAAGAAAACAAATAACCCAATCACAAAATGGGCAAAGGATCTAAATAGACACCTCATAAAAGAAGAAATGCAAATGACCAATAAATGTATGAGGAAATGTTCTACATCATTAGCAATTAGAGAGAGGCAAATCAAAACTACCTCAAGATTTCACCTAACTCGAATCAGAATGGCAATCATAAAAAACATGAACAACAACAAATGCTGGCGAGGGTGTGGAGACATGGGAACCCTGATACATTGTTGGTGGGATTACAGATTTGTGCAACCACTTTGGAAAACAATATGGAGGATCTTCAGATGAATGGGAATGAACCTACCATATGATCCAGCAATACCACTTCTGGGTATCTACCCAAAACAATGGAAACCAAACTATCAGACCAATGCATGTATATCAATGTTTATAGCTGCACAATTCACAATTGCCAAACTATGGAACGAGCCAAGATGTCCATGGACAGATGAATGGATTACAAAACTATGGGATATGTACACAATGGAATTTTACTCAGCCATAAAGAAGAACAAAATCATGTTATTTGCAGGGAAATGGATGCAACTGGAAAACATTATGTTAAGTGAGATTAGCCAGTCACAAAGAGTAAAAAAGCATACGTTCTCCCTAATATGCATATGCTAGGGAGAAGATGGGGCAAAAGAGGGACTCCAGATGAAAAAGGAGAAACCCTAGATAAGCAAAATGTTTTACTTAACTGAAGGTGATAGGTGATGGACGGGGGGGGTGGGGGTACCCTAGTGCACATGATGTACTTTTACATATATATCAAAGTCAATCACTAAACTGAACTTGAGAAGGAGGGAGGGAGAGGGGAGGGAGTGGAGTGGGAATTGGGGAAGGGGTTAAGTGAGAAATGTGTGCATATATACCTTTATCAGCTTTACCTAACAAAGATGTATGATTACAATGTACCAATCATTAATAATAATAATAATAATAATAATAATAATAATAATAATAATAATAAAACATTTAAGAATGTATGTAGGGAACTTCACAACAGAGAAAATGCAAATGATTCATAAAATGTATGAATGCTTGACCCCTCTCCAGCTAGGGAACAGATGACTTCCTGGCACAGTCAGAGGGCCACTTCTGAATGCCTGAGCTGCTCCACACCAGTTGTGAAATCTGGGACAAGTTACAAACTCTCATTGTCATGGCCTGCAGAATGGGAATATTGCAACAGAAGTTCCCTGGACATGTCATTGGAAAGATGAAATACATTAATACAAGTAAACTTCTTCAACAGTGGCTGGCAGCAAGAGAGTGCTATGTAATTGTAATCTATCATTAATAACAGACAAATACAAATTAAAGCAACAATGAGATATAATTTTTCACTCACAGATTTTCAAGAATGTTAAAGTATGACAGTATCAAGTGTTGACAAGAATTTGGGTGAAATGATATTCTCAAAAACTGCCAGTAGAGATGTAAATTAGTACATCCACTTTGTAAAGAAATGGTGCATTTTATAAAATTGAAAATAGTCTGCTTTATGACCCAGCAATTCTGCACATCGTAGGGAAAACTCCTGCATATGTGCACAAGAAAACATTCCCAGGGATGTGGACTGAGGCATGGTTCCTGGCACTAATAGAAAAATGTTGAAAAGAATGGGAATATTTATAAACAGAGAATGCATCACAAAAATAACTCATCTATATAATACATTAATGATGCAAAACTGTATAACTACTAAAAGGAATAAACAAAATTTGTTTAAGTATATAGAAGGCCAGAGATAGTCACTAGCGACAGAATAAGGTCTCTGAATTACTTGTGGATATCTATGTACTTAAGTCTACTTACATGCAGTGTAACACTGCCCTTGGGGAGGGCAGGAAGGAAATAGGAATAGGAAGTCCATTGGAGGAACTTTAATTCTCTCTGGAACTTTTTATTTCTTCAAGAGGAATAATGAATGCTAGGTATAATGGAAACAAAATACCAGAGTCCTTGACTTCGAATGGTGATTATATGCATGGGAATTACATTATTCTTTGTATTTTCTACATTTTCAAATTTTGGGGGAAAAAATTAAGTGCACTTTGAACAAATGTTCTGGATATCATCTAAAATACTCCCTCAAAGAAAGGGGGAAGAAAAGGAGGGTAGAGAAATGACTTAAGGAACAGGGGACTCCAAGACACCTGAAATCATAAAGGATAAGGGGAGAGGTACAAAGCCCATTGCAGAGACAACTACAGGAAAGAGGGCTTTAGCCCCGAAAACACCACAAGGGGTCATTCTGAATGGGGCAAGAAAAGAACCAAAAATATTTACTGGGCTCTGAGTTCCTATTTTGGGAGAGAGGAGCACCATGGAAGGGTGCAAAGGTAGAGTAAGTATTGGGTGTGAGTAATGGGATCAGGCACAAGGTAGTGATTCAGGAAGTTTGTCTGGGAAGACAAATGGAGACAAAACAACATTTGGGGTGAAGATCATAGGAGGAGAGAGTCTCTAGGGAGGCTGAACATTTGTTCAAGATCTCCATACCTCTACTGTTGGTAGAATCCAGGGCAAGTGACAGAAAAAGGCAGATAACAGTGCTGGGAACAGTGGAAATCAGTGGAACTAATCCATAATCCTGGCCATGCCCAGACCCACAGAGTGAGCACTGGCCTGGTGTGACCCCAATACCCAAAGCTACCCTCCCTCCTGCCTACAGGATCACTCTGGAACCTCTGTGGCGCTCAGGGATAACTGGAGAGCTTGTGTGCGAGCAGGCCAGACTTGCTCCAGCCACCCACAGGAGAGCTGGCAGCCTTTCCCAGGGTGGGGGCTGCACAGCAGATGCAGCTTTCTCATTAAGTGACTTGCATATGGAATGAAGACACCTCTCCCCCTCGCCTACCCAGCTCCCACCCTTCACGTGCTCTGGGAGCTGCCAGCTTCCCCAGCTCCCAGCACACACAGCCGCCTGCACAGTCGAGGCCAGGGGCGTGTGTGCTCAGAGCAAGCACAGAACATGGGCAGGGGTAGGCTGGGATGCTTGCTCAGTGCTGGAGCTCGCAGGGGTCACCCTCTGATGCCACAGGAACTGTCACAGACAAGGGGACTCATTATTTTCACTTTCACTGCTCAGTGATCTCTGCTTCCACCTCATATCCTCCAGGGAGGGAGCCTCAGTGTCAGGAGAGAGGAGGAGGAGGGGAGCAGGGGGAAGAAAAGATTATCACCCTGCTCCAGTGCAGGGCTGCCTGCTGAGCCCTGTAGCTATAGGTCCTTCTCATTCTTTCTTCTCTACCTAGGGTTGAAAGGCTGCAGAAGACTCGCCTCTGCTCCCAGAGGAAAACACAAGGCCACCCCCCTGCTCTAACACTCCCCCTCCCCTCTGGACAGGATTGAGACCTGTAAAAGCTCTAAGTACTGCAAAGATGAAGGTGGGCCATTGGTCCAAAATGAAGCATAAATATAATACTTAGCCGTAAAAGAAAAATTGAATGTGTATTAAAATAAAATAGCTCTTTCCAGATTTTGTAGACTGCAAGACTTTGGAGCAGGTTATCTTCTTCTGTGTATGTTAGAATAAAACCCTGTTCTATCCCCCTTCCCCAGAGTGATCTGCTAAATGTCCCTCTCCAGGAAAACTTCCCTGATAAATCTCACAGTAATAAAAGTCCCCCAATCTGAGGTGGAGATCTGAATCCCAGTTTGCACCTCCTATGTATATGACTTTGGGCAAATCTCAAGATATCCTTTAAAAAGGGGTTAAAAATAACTAAAAATAGAAAATTATTGAGCTAATTCAATAAGGTAACCTACGTGTTAGTTCTACTTAATCTGAGTCCTCCAAAAACACCAATACTGAGACAGAATGAGACGTGAAAGAGATTTACTGAGGAAAAAACCCAAAGAGCCAGAGGGAGCCCCAGGGACGCTGGGTAGTGAGGCACCAAGGATTCAGGGGGTTCAGGTGGGGTCTTCTAGACAGCTACCCGCCAGAGAGCCTGATGATAAGATGGATAAGTGAGAATTTGTTGACTTCAGGCATATTCTCAGGACAAGTGAGCTAAAACCCAGAAAGGACCCACTCAACTCTAGGTGCTTCTCCGAAGCTCTGGAAAGCAATGACCTGCTCTCAGTACATGGGAATGACCTGAGTGGTCCTGGAAGCCAGTAGGTGGAAGAATCAAGAAGACAAGGGACTCAGACATGCTAGAGTGCATGTGTTAGATAAGGCCAGGAGACCTGTCAGAGATTTATGCTCCATAGGAGACCCTAGGACACACCATTTGCTAGGGCCATTAGGAATGCCTGCATTAGCATCATCAAAATATGCAAGGATGTCTCAGCTCTGCGGATCTAGGACAGTGGTAGGAGAGCTGGCCGCCAAACTGGGCTGGTTAATTTCCTGAAGGATATTGGGGCCCCATCAACAGAGGCCAGGTGGTGGTTCTTAACTACTACAATTCATTAAGTCGGCAAAAGTTTCAGGGCCAGCCAAGGGTCTTGATTCCTGGAATCTGGAGATGGTTGATAAATTATAGGGTTCCCAGGGGGAAAACAGATGAGCTACCAACAGCACACTGCTTAACATTTATAACAACAGCAAGGAAGCAAGAAGGGAGGAGCAGAGTCTGAGTGCAGAAACATCAAAACAGTCACAAGGCCTTTCTCAGCTCCCACACCTGAGTCAATTTCACATGAGAGCCCCAATGATTGAAGAGTTGGTTGGGTTGCTAGGAGGCAAGCCCTGCAACATGGTGGCAGGTATAGACAGTGATCATCCCCCAAGTCCTTTCCCAAAGGAATGTATGACCCTCTCCTTGAGTGACTGTGCATTGGGGAAAGAGAAACACACATTTGGAGGATGAATGGGTATGGGATCTAACTCAACATCAGTAGTCAGAGATCCAAAGTATTATCACACCTATAGGGTTGGACTTTTGGGAGGCCTGGTAACAACTGGAGTCTTGGCTGATGTTTGACTTCTGGAGGTCCTTTTGGGTCCACAGATCCATCCAAAGGACATTCTACAGTCCTCAAATGCATACCTGGAATTGATAAGCTTGGATGTTGGCAAAGCTTACTATTGGTAGCATTTATATTAACTTGTGTCCCCAAGAAATAGCCACAAAGATGATATTAAACATACAAAATGTTGACAGTGGAAGGGCTGGGAAGGAAAATGATGCAAGAAAGGGAAGAGACTGGAGAACTATCAGACCTGGATCAGTTTCATCTCTGTGAAAGAGAAAGGGAGAGGAAGGAGATAAGCAAGGCACAGGCTGCTCTGCAGTCCTAAGAGAGCTGCACCAAGACAGACAGGTGAACCTTAAGCTGAAGTCTCACGTCTAAGGAGCCTTGCCTCCTCTAGGGGCAGGGCTGTCTCTGTTTTCCTGCTGCACTCACTCATGGGCCAGGGAAGCAGCTTGGACACAAAAGTTATGGGTCTCTGAGTCCACCAGCTAGGCTCCTGTCCCTTGCTGCTCTCTGCAGAGACCTGACAGGTCCCCATATGCCATAATGTGTACAAGTGCAAAAGCCTGTCTTCCCTCTTCCCCCAGATTCTATAGAGCCATCCTCTGCCTTTGGCTAATTTAGGTTTATTTTTGCATTCTTTCTTTGGCACACATTGGAAATTCAATGATTCTGCCAACATTTATTGAGCACTTACTAAGTGCCAAGTTGTATGCTAAGCACTCAAAGTGAAAAAAAAAAAAGTTAAAGTATGTCCTGAATCATATGGGGGATTGCAGTGCAATGGAAGAAAACAAATAATGTAAATAAATAAGGGTGAAGTATTATTAAATATGGCAAAGACTTCATAGGGCAGAGAAGACACAGTAAGAAAGGTGTTCATCACATGTAGTTTGCAGGAAGGTGAAAAGGAAAGACTTTCTCACAAGAATTGGGCACTATAGTAAAGTCTAGAGGGGTGAGCAGAGATTGCCCAGCAGGCAAGCCAGTGGATCTGGACATAGCATCAGAGACATGAAACCTGCAAGTAACTGAGCGTGTCTGGAGCTCTGGATACCAGGATGGGAGCAGTGTGAGGCAACAAGGCTGTAAGGACAGATCATGAAGCAGATTACTTGGGCCTCATTAAAAGACCTTCTCCTGTGGACTGTGAGCAATGGCTGACACTTCATAGGTAGCTCCATGACCAGATTTTCATTCTCAAAGTACTCTGATATTTGGGCAGAAGATGGATGTCCAGGAAGAAGGCAGGTGGGGAGGTTAATCTGATAATTCAAAAGAAAAAAAGATGAGGGTCTGCCTACCATAGCCTGCATGGCAGTGGAGATGGAGATGCAAAGGTTAAAAAAGGTTAGGTTGATAGAACCTATTGGATTTGGGTCACACTTGAGTGCACCTTAGTTGTAATTCCTGGGCAGATGGTAACAGAGACAGAAGTAAGAAATGGATAGCAGTGAGGTCGGTTTGCACCATGCCGAGTATGAAGGGCCTTTGACTCATCAAATTAGAGATCTCCATCCCATAGTTAGTTAGCTAAGTATAAAAGATGAGAGAATATTTGGGGACCATAAATGAAAGTTGAGATATTTTTAATTGTTTGAAAAACATTTGAGTGTCTCATGCATGCCAGGCTCTGTGCTAAGCATTAAAGAAAGAAGGCTAATAACTATGTAGTAAGTGTTCTTAAGTGAGGGGAGAAGTCCTAGGATCAGGGAACACTCCTAGATGAATTCTATATTTAAGCTGAGACCTAAATGGTGATTGGAGCTAGCCAAGTGAAAAGGGGTTGGGAAAAGACAGGAGAGTATTCCTGGCCAAGGGAATAACAATGTTCAAAATAATTGAGAGAGTCAGGCATGGTGGTACATGTTCGTAATCCCAGTACTTGGGAGACTGAGACAGGAGGATCACAGGTTTAAGGCCAACATCAACAACTTAGCGAGGCCCTGCTTCAAAAAAAAAAAAGGCTGGGGGTATATCTCAGTGATAGAACACCCCAGGGTTCAATCTCTAGCACCTCTCCTCCCTTGCAACAAAAACAAAAAAAAAAGAAAGAAAGAATTGAGAGAGCACATGTGGATGAAGTGCCCTCTTATGTTCCATCATTCAGAAAGTGAAGGAATTAGAGAGAGGTGGAAGGCTTCTGTTTGACACATTTCCCTCCTCCTTCAGGAGCCTCTTCTCTCAACAGCTTCCTTTCCTGCCATCAACTCAACATGTCCATGGGCCACTCATTTAGATTTCGAGCTGTATGGACCTTCAGTAGAATCCCAAGATCTGAAGAGTTACTTCCCCAGTGGAACAAACTCATGGACCAGCAATGGAAGGAGCATCCTGCAAGTGGGAATCAAATGTGCTGTGCCCAGCAGAGCCACAATCCTCAACAGACAGAATCTGCCTGGGAGAGCACAGCACACTCATTCAAACCAAAGAGTGACAATGATAACATTTGTACGCACCCTATAACCCTCAAGCACTGTCCACATGCACATTCATTTCAGGAGAAACATGAGCCTCAAAATGATGCAGGAAATGTTCTAACCAGAAGTGAAATTTGGATTCCTGGGTTCAAACTCCCTGTGTTCTTTCACTATATTAGAGGAAGAAGAAGACATTCAAATCTTAGGCAAACTATCTGCTCAATTTTATTCCCTTGGAAGCAAACTCTGAGTCATAATAGTACCAAGATTGTAAGGTGATTGTAAGTATTTAAAAGGTCATTAGAAGAAATATAAAAGGAATTGGGAGGGGATATCCTGACACTTAACAAGCATTCAATGAAAAGATCCTTAATGACAAGGAGTGTGATCAGAAGCTATGGAGCCCTCAAAAACATTACTTTCCCAGGCCCCATTCCCAGTACACCTGGATGAAATATATGAATCTGCCCTTTACAGAGCTCTTCCAGGACTGGAGTACAAATCCCAGATGGAGAAGAACTGTTCTTCTAAGAAGATAAAAAATAAAAACAAAAGACACAGGAGACTGAGTTCCAAGTGACTTCTACCTGGAGAAACAGGCATTGATTTAATCAGGATTGACATCAGGTAGGACCGTTGCACATCCCAGTTTTTTTTTTTCTTTTTTTCTTTTTAGGGTTAATAACTTTCAGGGTAGAAGGAGGGAAGGAGGAAGAGCACAAGGCAGGAGTAAGCTGACTGTGCTGGCCACCCTCTTTCCTTTCTTATTCATCCACCATCACATAGGTATGAATTCAGAGTTTGGGCAGCAGTTCTGTGAGCAGCTCACTCAGCCACAAGTGCAGAGATGAGAGCCTTTTATGCAAAGCTTTTCCCAGCTTTGATCTCCTTGAGTCTAGAGTGAGCTTGTGGAAGAAGAAGGTGGAGACCCCTCTGAATAGGATTTCACAAGGGCTGTCACACCTACTTTTATCCCAAAAGAATGTAGGTTGGCTTGCAGGTGGCTGCATGGGAAATAAAAGAATATTCTAGGGTATGCAACCTAAATAGCAGCCACAGCCCATGAGCACTTTACAGCATGAACCAGCTCTCTAGCTAGAAAAAGGAGGAGGCTGGACTGACTTATTTACTTGACCAATATTCATAGAACATAGACTATCTGCCACTGATCATATTAAGTGTTGGGACTAAAGAGGTAAACAATAAAGAGAATTCTCCCCTCATAAAAGTTTCATGATAGAAAGGGAAAAGGAAATGTCTACATTAATATTATTTCAATGGCAATTAAGCTCATTATTCTGGAGAAAAGCAATAGAAAATATATCTATATAAGTAGTGCTAGCTGCTGTAACAAGGAACCTCAAATCTCAGTGGTTTGCTCATGTCCAGTTGGTTGTTCAATGTATAGTCTTCTATATATATGTATACACATCATGGCTGAGTTATTTCCAAAGGTAAAAAGAAAGAGAAAGGAGAGAGAGATTAAAGGATTGCTGTGGTTCAGCAACTTTGTCCCCCAACTGTTCATATGCTGCAAGCTTTGTCCCCAGTGTAGTAGTATTGGAATGGTGAAGCTTTAGAAAGTTGGGGCCTAATGGATGGTGGTTAGTTCATTGCGGAAACCACTTCTGGAAGAGATTAGTGCCCATCTAATCAGAGCAGGATTTCATAAAGAGTCAGAGCAGGATTTCATAAAGCAAAACCGCCCATGTAATTGGTCCAATTTGTACACAGCCATGTCCCTTTCCACTTTTTCTTCATGTTGTGATACAGCCCAGGTCGGGGAGTGGGATCATCAGAAGACTACAAGATGAGGCCATCCAATCTTGAATTTTCAGACTCAAAAACTGTGAGTTAAATAAACCTCATTTTTCAATCAAGTATCCAGTGTCAGGTGTTCTGTTATATCAACACAAAAAGGACTAATACAAGGACAAGATTCATTGTTTCAGGGACCAGGCATGAAACTGGTTTCTCACTTCCTTCAATACCCCACTGGCTAGCACTAACAAAATAAAAAGATAGGCTGAAAAGTCGAGAGAATTTCATGAGTATTTTGTCATAAACAGGTAAAGGTAAAGTAAAAGAAGTGGGAGATGAACTGAGATATTTCATGTGAGTGGAATATTTTCAGTACCCCTAACTTCTGAAAGTATGATTTTCTTCTTATTATTTTTATTGAGAAATGACTCATCTATAAGTAGTTTTTTCTAACACAGAGAAACCATTTTCTTCCCCAGGATAGAGTAACACAAACACCACAGAAGCCAATAACATGCTTCCAAGACTGACCCATTGTTCTATGAGCTATCTGTGGGGGATGGCAGCAAATTTGATTATTCCAGTTTCAAGCATCAGGGATACTCCACCAGGACTCAAGTATCTCCTTGGTTATAACTTGGAATTCCAGAGATCAGGAATATCCAAACGTTCATTAGTCATATAAAGTGCTATTCAAGGAAAGGATAAAGAAATGCAGAGAAAGAAATGAGAGGAAAAAAACAAGATGGAAGAGAAAAAAAAAGAATAATCATGAAAGAAAAAAAATTCACAGCTGGGCCCCAACTCTGAAAAGAAATGAGATCAAGAGGAAGTTAGTTAATTTTGTAAGTTACACAAATAATGATGGGTGCTGGAGGTGGTTCCTATTCTGAATGGAGGCATCGGATGTTGGCATCCAACAGTTTTGGAGAAACTCCATTGCTTCCTTGGTTCTTGTTATCACTCCAAAGATGACACAATGTGCTACTGCTAAATTCTTGCAACAGAATTATTTCTCAGGCATTTGACCATTTTACTTGCCTTGAGTTGGGATATACTCATAAAACTGATGATCTGGGTGAGGTCTTCCCTGGTCTTCCTTCTTTTCCTACTTCCTCAGCCAATAGTCTAACTTCCTAGCTTATTGAAGATGATGATGGAGATGATGGAAGATGATAATGAAAGTAATGATGACTTAAAATTGGTGGTTTATCAATATTCAGTCAGAAACTGTACTATGCACTTATTATTCATTTAATTTCATCCTTCAAAGAGCCCAGTGTTGGCTTATGGTTTTCAGTTTATAAACAGGGGAAAAAATCAGTAAGGCTCAGTAAGATAAGTAGTACATGCAAGATATACTTTGTGAGTGGTAAAGTATGGATAACAATATTCTGGACTTCCTGCCTCTAAGCCCAGTACTTCACCACAATGTGGGTCAGCCTCCACTGATTCATCCTAGCCTCCTGGCCTCCCTCCCTCACTTACTTAGCCCTGGATCCCTGAGTGCCATGATTGTGTCACTTTGGTGGCAGAGTTTAACTCCTGGTACTAATAAAGAAGAGAGAAGGAAACAAAGCCCCCTTTCCTCTAATCCCAATTGCTCAGACAAGTGAGCAATCCTGAAAGTTGAAACCCCAGGAGACAGGAGGCTGACAACCTATCTGCACTGGGGACACAATTTTACCTGACAAGTTTATCAGCAGCTGGGTGCTTGCAATGAGATGTTAAACATAGCTTTTTTGTTTGTTTGTTTCTAGAGGGAAAGCAGTTAGATATTTTATCTGAAAGCCTGGGAGCAGGGATTTCTAGAAGATCCCACTGGGCCAATCCTATTCAGATACTGACTTCTCCTTTTATTTTCTCAAACTTCTGACCTGCTACTTTCTCAAACCCTCTTCAGTGACTTGCTTTTTTCTTGGCTGTCTGTCTTACATTTTAGCTACAATATACATGAACAGCCCTTAATTGTTAACTTCCCTATACATGGGTTGAGTCTTCAAGGGTTATGGGATCCAGGCATTTACACAATGGAGAACACAAGTTTCCCTGAATCACTGAGATTTGATCCACAGCCCTGAGAGCTGGGGCTCAAGACCAGTATGGAATCACAATTCAATCTTAGTGATACTCAAGTTAGAGGAAAAGCAAATACTTTCCAAATAAAACATTGAATCAAAAGGTATTAGACCTAAGAAACAAGTTATTTTTCAGTTTTCCTGTTGTTCTGACCAAAATGCCCAACAAAAATAACTTATAGGAGGAAAGATTTATTGGGGCTCATGGTTTCATTTCAAAGCATAAGTGTGTTGGCAGTAAAAGGGTATGTGGAGGGATACTGTTCTCACATCATGGAGGCCAGAAGCAGAGAAAGATGCAAGCAAGGGCCCAAGGACATATACAATTCCCCTTCCTCCCATCATGCCCTACCTGCCTGTGTTATCACCTAATAAATCCATTTGAATTATTAATCCATGAATGGACACATTCAGTGATTAGATTAGAACCACCGTGACTCGTGACTCAATTATTTCACCACTGAACATTTTTGCATTCCCAATACATGATGTTTTCCAGGGGACATTCTATATCCCAACCATAACTGAACCCTATTGAAGCTAAGGTAACCCTCTAATATGTCACTTGAGGTAATTGTGACCCTGAGTGAGTAAATGACTTTCCCAAGGTTGTATAGGTATTACATTTTATCTAGACAACTCTCCCACCTGACAAATTTCTATTTGTCCTCAAATTGACCTTAAGGGTCACCTGCTCTGGTTTTCCAACACCTCCATCTGCAGGCGAAGGTGGAGTCTGTCTTTACCATTTTGTCACACTACACTATAGTCATGTTGTACTCTCTAGTCACTTCCTTGAGTCCAACCTCCCCCTGGCCAGGAACCAGAGGGATGTATCATCTCTCTTTATTTCCTCATACATTTAACCTAGAACCTGATACTAGATGAGAGTTGGATAAAAGTAATGCTTAAAATTTCTGACCTCGGTCCCTCAATACTTCCTTCACTTCTCTCCCCATTATTAATATCAAGTCACTTGTTCACCACTGAGACGGACATTCCAAGGACTGAAAGATGGGGCCAAATGTGTTGTACATATCCATTCACTTGGTATCAATGAGCAACAGAGGGTCCAAAGACTGGGGGAGGAGGGGAAAGTCAGACCTCCACATCTCCATTTCTCCACATCTCCTTATTTATTTATTTATTTATTTATTTATTGCAGTTCTGGGCAATAACCTCCGAGCATTCAACCTCCGAGCTACACCCCCAGCCCTATTTTTTATTCTTTAGTTTTAACCAGGGTCTCACTAAGTTGTGGAGAGCCTCACTAAGTAGCTGAGGCTGGCCTTGAACCCATATCCTCTGGTCTCAGCTTCCCAATTACTGAGATTACAAGCGCCCACCACCATGCCCAGCACTTTTAGTGTTTTAATTTAAATGGGGGCTAAAATCGACTTTCCTGTGGTGCCTCTGCTCTTGTCATCCTCTGTTGTCCAGGGGGACATCATATGAGGAAGAGATAATGTCTTTCCGGTGGAGCTATGAAAATGGAGGGTCTGAGTGTCTGGTTATGTCCCTGTCCCACACCAAAACATGCAACCTGCTGTGCAAAGTAGCAAGAGGGCAGATTATATTAGGAACCCCCAAGTTTCTGTTGCTGTGGTTAAAGAAAATGGGGAAGCCCAACAGTTATTTTCAGGGTGGTGGAATAGAAAAAGGATCATGAGATGGGAGGGGCATGAAATCTATTTGATATCTACCATGTGCCGATTCCCACCCAAGTCCTTTCAGGTATAATCTGATTACATATTGACAAGGTTTATGGGTAATTCTATATTCATATCTTCATTATATGGATATGGAAACCAACGTTAATAACTTGCCTAGGGGTACACAACTACTGTGTAGTTAAGTCTCAATTAGACACAAAATAATCTGATACCACCATCCCTACATTTTCACTGCTCTGTGTTGAAAATTAAAAATCCATAATCCATACTTCTAACTACCTAATATTTCTATGCCAAGCACCATCAGCCCCTATCTGCCCTTTTCTTATTTCTCTTCTCACTATCTCAAAGAGCTTTCTTCTACACAAGAGACTGAAAAGTTGTACACAATTCGAAGGAACATGTTTTACATGTATGAACATATTTAGAGGAAGAAGATACATTGATCCCAAGCCACCAAATACTTGTATTAGTAGGTTTTTTCATTACTATAGTGAAATATCTGTGGCACACTGTTTTATAAGGAAAATAGGTTCATTTTTATATACTTTATTGGTACATTTTTATTATATACCATAGTAAGGTTCAAATTGATCCAAACATACATGCACACAGAAATTGGTATATTTCCCTTCAGATTCCACCCCACTTCCAACCCCTTCCCATACATATTAGTGAGATTGCTAATGGTATCTTCATATATGGACATAGAGTTATTTGAACTGTTTTCTTCATCAACTCTCTTTTTCCACCTCTCTACCTCCTTCCTTCAGTCCCCTTCTACTATTCTACGGTTCTCTCTCCTCATTTGTCTGAAATCCCTTTTGTTTCCTATTTTCTCTGAGCTTCCACATATGAGAGAAATATATAACCCTTGACTTTCTGAGACTGGCTGATCTCACTTCACATAATATTCTATAATTTTACACATTTTCTTGCAAATAATGTAATTTTGTTCTTCTTTATGGCTGAGTAAAATTCCATTGCATGTATACACCAAATTTCTATTATCCACTCATCTGTTGATGGACGTATATAGGCTTATTTTGGCTCACAGTTCTGGAGGTGCAAAGGTATAGGGCCTCATCTGGTGATGGCCTTTTTGCTAACAGAATCCCACGGTGACCCAAGGTATTACATGGCAAAAGATTGGGAGCACATGTGTCTGTCTCTGTGTGTCTATTCTCGTCTCTTTCCGTGTCCTTTGAAAGCCACCAGGATTCAATCATAGGGCTCCACCCTAATGACCTTAATTAATTCCAATCACTTCCTAAAGGTCCTACCTCTAGGCACCATAGTTAGATTAAGCTTCCATCCTCTTAATACCATTAATATATAACTTTGGGGATTGAAATAGTGCATGATGAGTTCAGGGGGACAAACCATATTCAAGCATCAGGACTAGGTGACCTCTGCCTCATTATCTTCATTCCATTGGTTTCCCACAAGATCCTGACAATCTTCAGGGTAACAACATCAAAATGGTTTCTTCAGGAAAAACAAAAGTACACATGGTGTTGTCTTTCCTCAGGATCATCTCATGATACCAAGGATAGCCTTTGCACAAAACCTTGACCTTGACTTCCCATGACCTTGACTTTGCAGAATGATTTTGGGAGTGACATCCTTTGAGGCACATCCTCACTCTGTGGTGCAGAGTGTGGTACTGAATTTCCTGCCTGCAATAACTAGGAATAAAGTTGTCTGCAGTGTTTTGATTAGCCTGGGCATTTATCTGTAAGTTACATGCTGTAATATTTAGATAAGATTTTCATCATGTATTTATATTCCTCTCTGTCTGGTGGGATGACTGGCCTATGAGGAAAGAACTCTTTGAAGACTTGCCTTCAAGTCTGCCTATATAGCTGCAAGCCAATACCAGTTCCCACATTGGCAGATATCAAGCTTATGTCCCCTTGCTTAAGGGTACTATCCCTTACTCAGTGTCTGAAGAAACAGGTATATTGGACTCCTGTAAAAACTAATGGCTATTTTACTCCAGCCATTTATAACATTCAACTTGGGTGTCTCCCAAACTTGCACAAGATTCTTTCTGTGGCTCCAAATAGCAGTCTGTGCATCCATGGAACTAATGAGGGCTGAAGCCTGTAAGTCATACAGCAAGAAGGCAGCTTGGGTAAGTTATGCACTTGGAGTAGTTATATTATCCCAGTGCAACCCATTAAGGCATCATTAGCAAGAAAATAACATTCCAGGTATTAATACTTGTAATAATTTTACTAATAAACCTGCTTCCCCAAATGAAAAATCCCTCCATGGATCATTGTAAAGGTTCCACTTGGCCAGAGTGTGCTTTGGTGAATAAAATATCTCCAATGACCTCCAGCCCTGGACATCCTCTCCAGAGCCACGCCTACCTGCCAAAGCTGCACTTTTTTCCAACAGGAATTTATTGTCCTTCAGAAGCCAAGAGCCTCTTTTGTGTTGGCAGTTGTAATTTTCTCAATTCCTTAAACACATATATGTTCTTAATTTTTTCAATTTGAAATAATTTCACTAACAAAGTGGATTTTGCTTAAGAGATATAGGCTCCAAGCCAGGAGTGATGGCACACACCTGTAATCCCAGGACTTGGAAGGCTGGGATAGGAGAATTGCAAGCTTAAGGATAGCCTTAGTAACCTAGCAAGATCCTCAGCAATTTGGTTAAGACCTTGCTTCAAAATAAAAATTAAAATAGGGCTGAGGGTGTGGTTCAGAGATAGAATGCCCTTGGGTTCAGCTTCAAGAAAGAAAGAAAGAAAGAGAGAGAGAGAGAGAGAGAGAGAGAGAGAGAGAGAGAGAGAGAGAGAGAGAAAAGTAGTGAGGAAGGAAGAAAGGGAAGGAAAAGAAAGAGGAGGTTGAAGGGGGGGAGGTATGGGTTCCAAATTTCTAAAAATCTATTCTTAGGTTGTAATTTCAAGGAAGACTAGAGGTTATTTGTACTGGACTCTCAGGTACTGAGAGACAGCCCCTCTCCTTGAGTCCTTTACTATCTAGCAAGGAGACAGACAGTTTTTGGTGGAGTGGGCAGGAAAGGGCCCTCCAAGGGGCAATACTAAAGCCAAGCTTTCCTTTATTCTTTTCCTGGGGTTTAAATTTTTTAATTGAATTTATTTACTGTGGCATACTTGACATTAGATACACATAACATATTTAACATGTGTAATTTGATGTTTTGACATATCTAAATACCCAGGAAACCAACACCACAATCAGGATAATGAACACATTCATTAACTCAAAATTTCCTTGTACCTCTTTGTAATCTCTCTTTCACTGCCTCCCTTCTGTATCAAGCAAACTATAGCCCGATTTTTGTCACTATACATTATCTGACATTTCTACTGTTATGTAAATGGAATAATGTAGTTTATATTCTTTTTGTCTATCTGCATTCATCAGTATAATTATTTTTAGATTCTCATGTTGGCTCATGTATCAATAGTTCATTCTTTTTTTAAAATCACTAGTCATTCTATTGTGTGAATCTAATAGAGTTTGTTCATTCACTTACTGGAAGATGGACATTTGATGTTGCTTCCAGTTTTTTACTACTACAATGTTCTATGTGAGTATCTATATGTCTTTGTATAAATATATACTTTCATTTCAGTAAATGCCTACAAGTGGAATGGTTATATCATATGATTGAAATATTTTTTCTCAAGAAATTAAGAAGTTCTTTATACTACTTTATATTTCCAGCATCAGTGTTTCAAAGTTCCAGTTATCCTACCTCTTTGTCAACACTTGATATAATCAATCTTTTTCATTTTAGTCACTTAATAAATGAATAGTTATATGTGGTATTCATTTTCCTATTAACTAACAATATTGAACATCTCTCATGTGTTAATTTATCTATATGATCTTCTTTGGAAACATGTCTGTTCTATCTTGTGCCCATTTTTCTATTGTTTGTTTTCTTATTATTCAGTTTTGAGAATTGTGCATATAGGCTGGATATAAGTCCTGAAATGGGACGGGAGGAGTCTTTACCTTAAAAGTGACAAGGAACCAATGAAAAATTACAAACTAAAGAAAGGTATACTAAGATGCACATTTTAGAAAGATCATTAGCACAGTGTCATGGAGAGAACAAGTAGCTAAGAATAGGATACAATTTTAGAGAGACAGCATACACATGAAATAGATTGAAATGATTATCTCTTGATAAGGAAAAAGGATCTCTACAAAAATATGAAGGGAATTGAGGGAGGATTAGAGACAGTTTAATAAATTTGTGGAATCAAAGGTTCTTTGTCAATGTCTAGAGCAGCATTTCTGAATGCTAAGTCAGTAGAATACATGGCTTGGAATGTGTTTATCTAATTTGGAAGATTTATATTGACCAGTCACAGTTTCATTCAAATTTAAGAAACTACTTGCATTTGTCGGGGTTCTCTAGATAAACATAACCAATAGGACGTAGGTAGGTAGGTAGGTAGGTAGGTGATAGATAGATGATAGATAGATGATAGATAGATAGATAGATAGATAGATAGATAGATAGATAATGGGAATTGGCTCACACAATTATGCAAGTCTAGAAATCTCACAGCATGCTGTCATCAGGCTGGAGAACCAGGGAATCTGGTAGTATCATTCAATCTGAGTATGAAGGTCTGAGAATGAGGTGAGTGGCATACCCTAGGGAGCAGGGCACTGGAGTTAGTTCAGGAAACTGAAGAAACTGTAGTGTTCCTATGCCAAGGCAGAAGATAGATATCCCAGTTCTTGTCCAGAATGGCTTCAGAATTCACCCATCCTCCTGCTTTTGCTTCTATTTTGGCCTTCAGCGAATTGGATAAGGCCCACCTACATTGGTGAGGGGCAATCTTTACTCATTATGCTGATTCAAATGTTACTCTTTTCTGGATGCACCCTCATAGAGACATCTTTAAATGCTGCTTCTACCAGATATCAGCATCCTTTAACACAGTAAAAGTGACACATAAAATTGACCACCTGCTTAATACCAGTGTTATATATCAGGTTCTGTTCTAAACCTTTATATGCATGTGATTTTGTTTAATCCTCAGGATAATCAGGGAAGGAAGGGTTGGTACTAAGATGCTGATTTTATAAATGAGAAAAGTGAGATTCAGAGAAATTAAATGACTTTCCCAATGTTCCAGCACTAGTAAGTGGCAATACTGAGATTCTTGATCCAAGTTTATATTTCTTTATAGCAATCTTCCTTATCTGCCAGAAACTAGCTAGAGTGAGTAAGACAACCTGACGCTTAAGGGAAAGATCCACTGATCTGAACAGTGACAAACTACAAGTCCTTGACCTCGTTAACATCTGTCCCCAAAGGCACCATCAGGGGGATGGTGACCATCTGTTCCCTACACTCACCTGAAGCACAACAGGAGAAAATTGGCTTAAAGCAGAGCTGTAAGAATGTTGGTTCATACATTATTAATAAGCCAAGCCTTTGCAGGAAGGCTAGTGGGGCACCAGGACAAACTTCTAATAAAATATCCAATATTTATTGAATTTTCCTCCCAAGTACATAGAATATAACCTTATGGGGTAGGTATTATTCTTGTACCCAATATGCAAATGAGGATTCCAAGTCCTGAAAGATCACAGGACTTGTCCAAGGTCATAAGTTAGTGAGTGGCAATATTAGAATTTATTGCCGCTGGTCAGACCCCTGGTTCTATTTCAAAGGATGGGGAAAGCAAGGAAGATGCATGTCGATGTGGTCTGGAGGCAGGAAGTCTAGAAAGTGATGTTTCTAAGCCAGGAGTGGTGGTATACACCTTGATTCCAACCACTTGGGATCAGCAAGAGGATTTCAGCTACTTGGGAGGAGCAGGGAAATTTCAAGCTAGAGTCATGGCTGAACAACTTAGCAAGACCCTGTCTCCTGAAAGAAAAAAAAGGAAAAAAAAAAGAGAGAGAGAGAGTAAAATGACCAAACCAGGAGTGGTGGCACATGCCTGTAATCCCAGTACTTGGGAGGCTGAGTCAAATGGATCATAGATTCTAGACCAGCCTCAGCAACTTAGCAAGATCCTGTTTCAAAATAAAAAATAAGATATGGCTGGAGGTGTAGCTCAGAGACAAAATGCCCCTGGGTTCAACCATTAGTCCAGAGAGAGAGAAAAAAAAGAGAGAGGGAGAGGAAGAGGGAGAGAGAAAGAAGAAGGAGGAGGAGGAAGAGGAGGAGGAGGAGGAGGAGGAGCAGAAGGAGGAGGAGAAAAGGGGAGGAAGGGAGGAAGGGAGGAAGGGAAGAAGGAAGGAAGGAAGGAAGGAAGGAAGGAAGGAAGGAAGGAAGGAAGGAAGGAAAGACCTTTCTTTGCATGAAAACCCTAACTCCTCTGCCACAGCAGAGGTGACTCTAAAACAAATCCATGATCCTGAGAAGGCCAGCCTATCACTAAAGATGGCCCCAGCACAGACGTCTGAAAGGAAGGACAGATGGTGCTTTGCATTGAAAAGAAGCAGCCAAGGGCAGCTTCCTTCTGGAGGTGATAATGACATCCTCCCAATCTCATTAGGTTCAGAGGACATCTTCCCAGTAACAGGGTCATCTGAAGCCCCTTCCCCACCTTATGTGGCTCCCCCTCCAGTGTCCCTCTCCTGACACTGCCAGGTTACACTGGGCATGGCCTTCACACATCTTCCCCTTACCCCCCTGCTCCTGTGTCTCCTCCCTGCCTGAACTGGCTCAGCATGGTCAGGCCTGGCTCAGTAAGCTGCCATGACAAGGAGACCCTCACTCAACAGAGTTGCTGCTCTGAGGATCCAACATCCTGCCAGGCTTTCCCATTCACCTTCCTTCCTGGCCTGCCTGCCCTCTGCTGTGATTTCTGCTTTGCCTTCTGTTTCTAATGCTGCTAGAGTATAAATGAGTCAGCTCAGCTTGGGTCAGGCACTGGGGGTGCATTGAGGAATAAGCCTGACACAATCCCACTCCTCTAGAAGCATGTATCCAGTTAAGGAGACAGACTTTAAATGAACAATCATATGAATAATTAATTACAACTTGAACGAAGACTCCAAAGTCATGAAAGGAAGGTCCTGAGGGTACAAGAACAGACAATGGGAGGCAGGGGAAGCACGGGCTTTGTTGGAGAAAATAACATCAAATTGAATCTGAAGAACAAGTTGAAGTTCATCAGCAGGAGGAGTAGAGAGAGGAACATGGCAGGACTTTTCATGTGCAAAAGTCTTGAACCTGTAAGGAGCTTTGTGGGTAAGTTCAAGGATCTGGAAGAGACCACTGTGTCTCTGTAGGAGTGTGCAGCAAATGGTGAGATCTAAGCTCTAAGTAGAGAAATTTCAGGCTTTATCTAGAAGATTTTGGGAGGGAGGATATATCTTAAAAAGGAGAAAATCAAGGCCAGTCTGTGTATGTGTGTGTGTGTGTGTGTGTGTGTGTGTGTGTGTGTGTGTGTGTGTATATATGTGTCTTACTGGGGATTGATCCCAGGAACATTCTACCTCTGAGCTACGCCCCCAATTGTATTTTATTTTGGATTTTGAAACATGGTCTCATTGAGCTGCTGAGGGGCTCTCTATTTAGCTGAGAATGTCCTCCAACCTGTGATCCTCTTGTCTCAGCCTCCCATGTACTGGGATTACAAGCGTGCACCACCACACCCAGCTCAGAGTCACATTTCTAAATGCCCTCTCTGACTGTAGTTTGGAATAGATTCGGAAGAGGTGGCAATGAAGGGAGAGGTGGAAGTGGATGTTATAGGAGGACAAGTTCAGGAGGTTATTATGGTAATTCAGGAAAAAAGTGATGATGAAGATGTTCCAGATGATCAGTAACGAAGCCATCAGTATATTCTCCAGGGGAAGTTGCACAACTAGAGAGAAGTGGAGGTATTTGGGTGTTAGGTCATAGAACGTAGCAATTGATTTGACTTGGGAGGGCAAGAGAAAGGGAGGTATCAGAAATAATTCCCAGGTTTCTGGCAAGCACTATTTGCCTCCTCCACATTTCCCCAATATGCTGTCTCCATTTCTTTTCCCAGCTCATCAAAGAAATAGAGTGCAGGCAACCCAGAGGATAGAATATTGCAGCATTAATGCTATTTTTGCACAGTGAAACCTGGAGATAAAAATCTCTCTGCTTGTTATATAAGAAGTGGTAAATGTCACGAGATAGGTTTGCTCCAACCCCAGGGCTTCCAATTTGTTTCTGGCTGAGCCCTGACACCCGTGCTTGCTCTAAAGCACTACTGGGGTGGGAATAGCTTCCCCTTGGCCAACTTGCTATGTCCTCTGGAGACACAAGGATCCCTGTGTGGGGGCTGCAGAGAGAAATTAACCTTGCAGATTTTATCTTGGATTTTAGGTAGAAAAAGTTTGTGCTGGCTTCTATTTGAAACAATCTCTCTCTCTCTCTCTCTCTCTCTCTCTCTCTCTCTCTCTCTCTCTCTCTCTCTCCCCTCCTCTCCTTTCCTCTCCTCTCCTCTCCTCTCCTCTTTTCTATATTGAGATGCAACCTACATGCCATATAATTTTCCAACTTAAAGTAGATAATTCAATAATCTGTAAAGTGTTCACAGGATAATGCAACCATCACTGTGATCAATTTTAAGATATGTTCAAGCCAGGCATGGTGGCACATGCCTGTAATCCCATTACTTGGGAAGATGAGACAGGAGGATCACAGGTTCCTGGTCAGCCTCAGCAACTTAGCAAGACTCGCAGCAACTTAGCAATATCCTGTTTTCAAATAAAAACTAAAATGGAGCTGGGGATATAGCTCAGATATAGCTCAGAGGTAGAATGCCCCTGGATTCAATCCCCAGCATACCACACACACACACACACACACACACACACACACACACACACACACACACCACACGACATCCCAGGCCCATTAAGTCACTTCGTATTTATCCCTAATCTCTCCCTTCCCCAGTCTTGGCCAATCATTAATACGCTTTCTGTCTCTATAGATTTGCATAGTGTGGACATTTTATATAAATGAAATCATATATTAGTTTCCTTGTGTTTGGCTTCTTTAATTTAGCCTGATGTTTTCAAGGTCCATCTATTTTACAGGATGTATCCACACAGCATTTACTTTTATGGCAAAATAATATTCCATTGTACAGATATGTTAACTCTATTCATCAACTGGTAAAAATTAGAATTGTTTCCACTTTGGGGTTATTATGAATAATGTTGCTGTGAACATTCTTATACAAGTGTTTGTTTGAACATATGCTCTCTTTTCTCTTGGGTATATACCTAGAAATGCAATGGCTGGGTGTTTAAAAGTTTTTTAAAGGCAAAGATCTACCTGCTTTTAAATCATGTGCCTTAAACAAAATGTGCTAGACATATCTTCAATGAGAAGATAAAAAAGTACTGTTTGAGAGTCTGCAGTTTTAAAGCCTGAAGGGATGTACCTGTAAATATGCTTTTTTTGCAAATACATATGTTAGTTACAGCCATAGTGTAGAAGGAAGGCTTAAGGAAAGAACATATAAAAATGCTAATTAGTATAGGGTAAACTGAGAGTTGAAGTGAAAAGCTTAAAGATTAACAAGGAGGTCTTGGGATGAAAATACATCAGGGTCCACTGAGTTCACTTCCATCTTTGCTCACTAACTCAGTGCCCTGAAGATGTTCACACAACTTCAACCACTCATAGCACTTGCAGGTCAGAATGGATATTTGGGAAAAACTAACCTTGCTACTCAACCATCATGGAGTTCCTAAGGTCATTACATACATTCTAACAACTGTTGACAAATCACAAATCAATGGGCCAACCATGGGTCTGTGGGCACCAGGAGCACTATAGGAAGGTTACCTGAGCACCTAGAAAGGAAAAATTGCAACTGAGTTGGAGGGGACACTCAAGAGTAAGGTTAGAGATAGAAAAACTACACATGAATAAAATCACTTGCTCTTTATCAAGGGGATGGGGACTTCAGAATAAACATGAGGAAGATTCCTGGATCCTCAATGTGAAAGACCAGTGGAGAATACCACAGAAGGCTGCCCTCTTACAACAAGACTCGCCCCAAAATGAGTGAGTGCTTGGGCCATGGACCCTCAAGGGTCATTGAGAATGGAAAATGTGTTGGTGAACAGTCTACCAGGCAGAAGCCCGGCACACAGCACCTGTCACCAAGTGTAGAAAGGACCAGCGATGTGCATAGCCCCCATAGTTCTTGCTTCTTGTTGATGGTGAGCACTTCTGGCCCTGAAAGATAAATTTGGGTCTCAGGGGGAGAAACAATAACTTTCATTGATTTCCACTAAGCATCTTGCAAGCTCCCATATCCAAATATGGCCGTGTTGCTTTTCCATGAAAAGGAAGATCCAGGAGGAGTTTGAATGGTATCTCTTGACTTTCTGCTCTACTCTCTCACCTATCCTCTTGCTTTTGACTCATTTATGATGATCCTTTTTAAAATTAAAGTTATACACTTGATTCCGGATTAAAGGCTCTTAAGTTCTACTTTTGGAACCATTATAGACATGTAGAAATCTATAGGGAGCCAGAAACAGTAGATAACAAAGTTCTAAAGATCTCAGAACAGGGACTGAACTACACATATCAAGACATATCAGAAATACAAGTGCCCAGTTAAGATCAAAGAAAATGACTTGTGGTTTGGATCTTAAATGTCCCCAAAGCTCATGTGTCAAAGGCTCATGAATACTCAGCCTATGGTACAACCTTTAGAGGGTGGGGCCTAGTGGAAAGCAATGAGGTCACTGGGGGTGTGTCCTTGAAGGGGATATTAGAACCCCAGCCCCTTCCTGTCCCTCTCCTTGCTTCCTGGCCACCATGAGTCGAGCAGTTTTGGTCTGCCATCCACTGACCGCCATGATGTTCTTCCTTGCCACAGCCCTATATCAATGGGCCAAGAGACCATGGACTGAAACTGTTGAATCCATGAGCCAAAATAAATCTTTTCTCCTTGTATTTTGATTATCTCAGTTATTTTGTCACAGCGACAGAAAGCTAATAAAATAACCCACTCAGTGTCTAAGTTCTTGATCTCTTCAAAAAAGCACAGACTAACTAGCTGCCTTACATCTGGATAAACTGGAAAGTTGGTACAGAGTTCCTCAAGCTTGTCCAAGAACTTAGAGGAGGCTGGATACCAGGAACAAAAAGACCAAAGGTATGTAAGTCATGTATCTCCAACCTTATTTCACCCTTAATGGGTAAACAGGGCACTAGCAGAATTGAAGAGTGTTGAGCCACAGGACAGGCATCAAAACTGTAGCCTGGCAAGCAAGGTGCTGATGACCTCCTAGGGGCCTCCTGGTGCTCAGAGTAATCAAGGAAAGAAGTTTCTGGTTCTCTACCACTTTTAGACCACTTTTAGGCATGTTTCTCTCTGTGTGACCACTGTTTTCTCACTTCCCTCCATGGCATCATTGCTCAGTGAAGCCATCAGCTTCTTTCCCAAGTTTTGAATCACCATAGGTTGTTTGCAGCAAAAGGATGGAAGGAGGAGGAAAAAAATCTGTTACCAGCTCAAGTACATTTTGCTCTGTTAATCAGCATTTTAAAAAATTATCTTTTCCATTTCTTAGAGAAGTTGGCAGAGGCTCCCAACTGTTTTGAGAAAATGTAACCACCAGACCATCTGGGGCTGACATTTTCAACATGGCAGTCAGGAGAGCTCATCTCAGGAGCTCCATGGATGTTCAGAGATTGCAGCTTCTGCTGGATTCCCCCAGCCCAAGCAGGGCACAGAGAGCCCCCTACACGTAGGAGAGCTCAGACCGAGGCCCCTGCTCTCCAGCCTCCCTCGAATCCTTTACAGCTTTCCCTGCCTTTCAGAGATGTGCTCAGAGATTGTATCTTGTAATATTAGTAATGGATGTTGACTCTGAGCATATCAAAACGCCCTCCAAGTGTAAAGATCTACTCTTGTTAAATAAAACTGGACCACGAGAGACAAAGATGAAAGCACATATATATGTTTACATGTGAAGCAAGAATGATTGTTTCACTAACAAGACTGGGGAATTAAGATTTCTTAATAACTAGGTCAGCTAAGGGCAGTTAAGGGAATTACAAAGAACAGCTTAGAATCACTGGTGTGTCCCTCCAGACCTACTACACACTAGCAAAGCCGAAGTCCACCTAATAGTTATTACTGCTACTGAAATTGGGCTTCCCAATGCTATGCACCTCCTCCTTGTTAACCACAAAACAGTCCTCACGGACGCCAGCCTGCCCATGTCAAGACACAGATGACTGACCACCTCTCTTAATTACTTCCCAGGCAAACCACCCCACCTGTTACTCATTTAGGTTCATGCCACATACTTCAGAGGAAGTGAAGCATTCTCTTTTTTTAAACCAGTTTCATTTTCCAAAAAGCAAAGACTGTCTTTATGTTTATTTTTGTTACAAGCATTCATCTTTGCAACCCAAAACTAATACAACTGGGGCCAGAACTAGAAGAATCCTCAGAAAAGTAGGAGAGCTCAATATGCTGCAATTGAGTACCCCTTAATTCTTTGTTGTTGTTTTGTTTGTTTGTTTTTTGCTACCGGGGATTGAATCAGGGACATTCCACCTCTGAGCCACACCCTCATACTCTCATTTTTTGGCTTTGAAACAGGATCTTACCAAGTTGCTTAGGGTCTTACTAAACTGCTGAAGCTGGCCTCCAATCTGAATCTTCCTGTCTCAGCCTCCCAAGTATTGGGATTGCAGGCATGACCACCACGCCCAGCTGCAGCTATTCTTTTCAAAACACACTTACTGGGTGTCTGCTCTGTGCCCAGGACCAGGACTGGGGTTGAGATATTGAGACAGGGTTCCTATCTTCAGAAATCTGCCTTCTGTGAGGGAATCTCCATGATCACCAACCTGTCAGTGCGATGGGTACCCTCTGAGAAAGAAGCACCTGCAGCCAAGACCAGATGACTTTCTGGAGTAGGTGAGGTCCTGGCTGGCTTTGAAGGAGGAGTAGGAGTTACTTAGACTAGAAATACAGGAAGAGAGATGATGCGACCAGAGGGAAGACCATGTGGGTGTCTCAGAGGTGCTAAATAGTGTAAATTTCAAGTATGTAGGCAGAACTAAAAGACTGCCTGTTAGGGAGGGGTGAGGTGGAAAAGAAAGGCAGAGGCCAGTAGTTTGGTAAAAGCCTTGTACTTAGTAGTGGCTGCTGAGTACTGGTTATTGAAAGTAATAGTATGCTCTGAAAGATTCTTCAGCACCAGGGTCCTAAGCTTAGATTTATATCAAGAAAGGTCACTCTTGCACCCTGGAATAGGTGGAGTTTCCAGGTGGGAAAAGAACAGGACCTGGGGAATCTGTGATAAGACTGGAAGAAGAGGTCAGTGCTTCCACCAGACAAACCTGACTTAATGTACCATGCCCCTTTGTAGCACTCCTTCCCCTCACCCTATTCCCCCGAGATTGCTTCTATGCTTCCTGTCCCAATAGTCTTGCTTTTTTTTTTTTTTTGATTGCCCTATAAATGGAAACATAGAGTCATAGGCTTTTTAGTCTGACTTCTTTCACTTAGCATAATGCATTTGAAATTCATCCATATTGTTGCAGGTATCAATAGTTCCTTCTTTTTATTATGACATTCATGCTATGGATGTTACACAGCTTATTTATTCATTCCCTGGCTGAAGGACATTTGGGTTGTTTCCAGTTTTGTGTTTTTTTTTTTGAGATGATGAAAAGAGCTGCTATAAATATTCACATACAGGTTTTATAAGAACGTAACTTTCTTTTAACTCAGGCAAATACCAATCAATGGAATTGCTGGGTTGCATGATAAATATATAGTAATAGAAACTGCCAAACTCTTTTCCATGGTGGCTGCACTATTTTGTGTTCCGAGCAGAAATACATGAGAATTCTAGTTGCTCCATATCCTTGCCAGCACTTAGAATTATCAGGCTATTGTGGTTGTTGGTCTAGGCAAAACACCAATGATATAATTGTATCTCATTGTGGTTTTGATGTGCATTTTCCAAATGCCTGATAGTGTTAACTATCTTTTGACTGAAAACAATGGTTGGCACATAATGGGTGTTCAATAAATATATGTCACATACATAAATCAATGTCACCATTATCACCCTCTTTATCATTACCATTTCTGCAAGAAGAGATGAGAAACTGTGCCAAAGCAGTGACAATTCTACAGAAGAAATATTAAGGAGAAAAAGTGATGGGTCCTATGATTAATGTGAGGGTAACTGGGACTCTGTACCTTTTGAATTGGGAAATTTGGTAGATATGATGCCAGCAGCGAGATAAGGAATGCAGGAAGGTGGAGGAAGAAAGATGTTAATTCCAGTGTGGGCCAAGGTGAGCCTGGGACAATCAAGTGGACAAGGCCTGAGGTCACTAGACTTATCTTGTTCAACATTATGCTAGCAGCACTTACAGATTTGGAAATTCACAGCATATCTTGTTTGATATGTATCCATTCTCATCTCTCACAACATCCCTGTAATATAAGCTATAGATAAAGAAGTGCCTTTCAGAAGATTGGCTTTCCTCAGTTCATACTGTTAATTTGCTAAGACTTGAACTCATATTCTAAGAGCTATGTTTAGCAGGTAATGTGAAATAAGAAAGGGTGCCCCTTAGAAACAGGCAGGTGCCATTTCCTGAGGCCTGTGTATTGCTGGGATGGATCATCACACAGTTTGCCAGACAGAAGGAAAGGTGGATTTCAACTCCTCCTTACCTCCTCAGACAGGTGGCGTGTGCTGGGTGCACATGTATGGAAATTTACCTCTGATATTAATTCCCACGCTTTTTCAACTACATCTCAAGACTTCTAATTCCACCGGTCAGTAAAATGAGCCCTGTTATTTAGAGCCGAACCTCACATGCATAGTAATACAGGTTATGAACTCACACAGAAGGAAACTCAACTTACAGATGTCCCCGGGTATAAATATATCAGCTCTAAGTTATGTTTGTCCTACTTCTAAAGTGTTTTATGATCACTATCAATTTCATAATGTCTTTCAAGTGCAAAAATAATAAGCATGTTGAATATGGTACTAAAAGGAGGCAAGTGGATACAATGAAATGAAATTTAAATTTACACTGATGCATAAGTACTTATTGCCTATAAATACCACTTTGAGTTTGCATGCTACCTTCTCTACAAAGAGAGGAACTTTTGTATATGCATACATAGATTCATATGATTATATTCTATTTCTAACAAACATCAATATAGTAGTCCATGGTTTTGTTGCCCATGGTTTTAGTCACCTTTTGGTCAACCACAATCCAAAAATATTAAATGGAAAATCCCAGAAATAAACTATTAATTGCATGCCATGCTAAGTAGTGTGATGATATCATGCTGTCCCACTTCATCCCACCTGGGACATAGATATCCTTGATCCAGCATCCATGCTATATGTGCTACCCTTCTAATAGTCACTAAGGAGCTGTCCTGGGTTATCAGATAGATTATCATGGTATTACAGCAATTGTGTTCAAGTAGCCCTTGTTTTACTTAATAATGGCCCCAAAGAGCAAGAGTAGTGATGCTGGCAATTTGGATATGCCAAAGAGAAGCCATAAAGTGGTTCCTTTAAATTGAAAGGTAATAGTTCTGAACTTCTTAAGGAAAGGAAAAAAATGTTTGCTAAAACTGCAGAGATCCGAGTACAATAAGATATTTTTGAGAGAAATACCACACTCGCATAACATTTATTAAGGTATATTGTTATAATTGTTTTATTTAATTATTAGTTGTTTCTGTGAGTCTCTTACTGTGCCTAATTTTTAAATTAAACTTAATCACAGGTATGTGCATGTACAAAACAATATATTGTATTTAGAGTTCGGTACTCTCCAGAGTTTCAGGCATCCCTAAGGGGTCTTGGAATGTATCCCCCTGAGGAGTCTACCTTAGAACTCAGACTTCCTAATAGGCCTAGCAAGAGAGCTTACAGGCTTTCAACCCCCAATCACTTGGTCTTCTCACTCCCTTACATTAGAGGGGGAGGCAGTTAACACAGGGTACCCCAGCTTGGTGTTAGCTGCTCCCACTAACGTAATGGAGTGAGTATGGAGTGTGGCTGAAGAGAAGGTTCAGATGTAATCCTCACAGTGGAAAATCCTGACCTAAGAGAACAGTGGTCAAAAGCTCAAACTCCCACATACTAGGAAGTTGTTTGCTTCTTTTATTTGTTTGTTTGTGGTACTGTGGCATGAACCTGGGGGCAGTCTACCCCTGAGCTACACTCCCAGTCCTATTTAATTTTATTTTTGAAACAGGGTCTCACTAGGCTGATGAGAGTCTCACTACTTGCTGAGGCTGTCCTCGAACATGTGATCCTCCTGTCTCAGCCTCCTAAGTACTGAGATTACAGGCATGCACCACCCTGGCCCTGTTCTGGTTTTTGAGATGCCAAATAGTCTTTGTATTTAAGCTAATGTCTGTGAAGGAAGAAACAGTCATAATATAATAATAGCTAACACATGGGACATATTTGTGCTGTGCACCATCATAAAAACTTTACCCATATGAACTCCTTTAGTCTTAACAACACTTTGAGGTTTGTTTTATTAGTAACTCCACGTTACAGATGAGCAAACAAAAGCACAGAGAGAGGGAGAGAAAGATCATACAGCAGTATGTGGTAGAACCTATAGCTGAACCAGAGTCCATGCAAGCAGCCACCACCCCATCCTGTCTCAAGAGGAAGTATTTGTGTACACATACATATGTTTGCTCACATAAACCTTGATGAGTTTATATAAAGTCATACCTGAGAAAGCCAGAAAGATCTATGAAGAACAAATCCTGCCCCCTTGCTGTGCCTTGAAGAAAGGAGGGGGGGAATCTCCATTTCATCTGCCGCATGGAAGAGACGCTTGTGATGTTGGATATCAAAGTTAGCCCTTATACAGGAGAGAATAGTTCAAGGAATAGAACGAGGGCCATCCTCCAGTCATACAGAACACACACAAGTGCAAATCCCGTGGCCTCCGTGACAAAAAGAAAGTTAACTCCCCCACTGCCAGCCTGCAGCTCCTTGGCCAAGGCCCTTGCAATGGGGAGAGCGTTGTCTTCGAGTCTGCCATGAACATGCTCCGTCCTGGATGACAATATCACTGAAGTGTAGGATCAGCCTTTGAGGCAGCCTTTCCCTCCATTACTCTTTCATCTGGATGTCTGACTGTGTGGCAACCTCTGTAATATAAGAAGGGACATCCTCATTCTTTTTGATACCACATAGTAAATGGACCCTTTTCTTGGCATGCAGAAAAATAAAACCTCATCAGCAAAAGGCCCTTCTTTTGACAAACACGAGGCCTATAGATAGGTAAATACAATCCAGCAGTCTTTTCTTTAACCCTTCAGACTGAGTGGATGATCCAGCGCACCTGGCTGCCTCCTGGCTCTTGCAAAAGCTCCTGGATGGATAGACAGACATTGCCTCCAGGCATGTGACAAGCAGTGCAGTAGCTGCAGAACTTGGCAAAAGGCTTCAAGCTCTTTCCAGGGGCCAAACATAGTTGATTAGCTTGAGAGAAGAAGACATGATCCAGGGCTCAAAATCACCCTCAGTCTCCCCTTTGGAGATGAGATATCCAGGCTGGGTTGAGGGGCTTCTACCTCCTGGACCCTCCCCAGCCAGCAGTGTAGGGCTAGCAGCTCAGCTTCTCTACCTGAAGAACTGTGCTGCCTAAAGGCTGGAAGGGGTGAAATTCCAAGCCTGAGCCTGGTGAGCACTTGCTTTCCCGGGTATCGCATTAGAAGTTAACCCTTTCCCCAAGGGTCCTTCCTAGCAGACTTCCTGCATCCAATTAAAACTCTGGGAAAGCCAGCCTGCTGTTAGGACACACTCAACAAAACTCAACAACCCTCAAGTGGCAAAGGGTATAATTCTCATTTCTGTCAAAATGCCAGACAAGTGGGTCAGGACTTGGGCTGTCTAATTCTAATACAGCCACTGCACTGAAATGACTCACAAGCTCCGAGAGAGGGAGAAAGAAGCACAGAAGGAGGGCTTTCCTAGTAGGTTGCTTACCAAGCTTGATGCTACTGAAATTGACCAAGCCAGGCCTCTGACTCCAGACAGAACCTTAGATCACAAAATGCTATCATTTGGATTCTGAACGCCCCATGGTCCTTGTGTTAAAGACTTGGTCCTCGCAGTGACACTATGGGGAAGTGGTGAAACCTTTAACAGGTAGGGCATATCTAGTAAGAGGTCCTTTGGTCCTCTGGGACATATCCTGAAGGAGAGTTGAAGATTCCAGTCTCTTCCTCTTTCTCTGTTTGCTTCCTGGCAACAGAGGTGGGGTGATTTGTTCTGTCACATGCTTCTGACATGATGTCTGCTTCACCAGATATCCATTGCAATTGAAAATGGACTAGAACCTCCAAAACTGTGAACCAAATTAACCTTTTTTCTTTGTAAATTAATTAATTATCTTAGTTATTTCATTATAGTGATGGAAAACTAATACACAAAAGTTACACAGCATTTAAGGGATCTGTATGATTTTTTTTGCAGATTTTTTAAATTTTATTTTTTTTAATTGTTGCATTGTAATCATACATCTTTGTTAGGTACAAGCTGATAAAGGCATACATGCACACATTGCTCATTTAACACTTCCCCAATTCCCGCCCCACTCCCTTGCCCTCCCTCCTTATCCCACTTTATCCCTGGGCAACCCTTGTTTGCTTTCTCAAAGGATATTCTTATACCTGATCCAATTCAGTAGGGGTCATAGCCATCCAAGTGTTTTGCTTCCTAACATTTGTAGACCTCTATTGCTTTGGCGGCCCACCTCAACCTTGGGGTACAGGGTGAAAGAGAAGCATATGGACCTGAATGTCCCAGAAGGTTAGCAATTTGGGGACACAATAGCTGGATTGTGTACAAGATAGATTTTCTTTACCTTTCCACTATTCCCTGTCCCTGAGACATCCTATGGGACAGCTTATAACATGTCAACTCACTTAATACTGTCATAAAAAATGGAATAAAACTCTGTAACCCCAGTAAAGCCCTCACAACAAGTCATAGCTAAGGCTCTTTTATTTCTTCCAGATGTGCCATTAGTCATGAAGCAAGCCAGTCTCTCAGGAAAGCAAGCTCCACACTTCCTTTCTGCAGCAGGACCTCAGAGCCTGCTACACAGTGGAAGTACAGAGAATTGCAGAATGAAGAAGGCTCAAAAACTAAAACAAAATGACCAGAAACAAGTTATGTGTGAGTGTGTATGTATGTGTGTGTGCAAGTGTGTGTGCCTGTGTGTGTGCATTTGTATGCGTGTTGAATCATCTTTTCATGATTAAAAAGAAGCAAATTTGAGGAAGAAGTTCATGTGCACAGAGCCATGATTCCTGGGATCTCACTGGCTATCCAAAAATGTCCCCAACTTACTCCTCCTCCTCTCTCTGCAAAAGGGAGATAACTGTCATAGGATACATGTCACAGCAAGGCTACTCACAAATCTGGTATTCTCTCTCAACTTAGCAGTAAACCTGTAGAAATGTGTATTACCTGGCAGCCCCTCTAAATGTCTTCCTGCCTAAGCTCTCTCCCCTCAACCCCCATGAAAAGGCAGTTTAAAATGAATCTCTCCTATCTTGTCATGCAGCTTTTACTTAGGTCAAATGAAGAGGTGTTTCTGTTTCCATGATTTCCCTCAGAGGACCTTTAGCACCTTATGACTTAGCAGCAGCACCCTTCAATCATTGTGTCTCAGGATGCTTTATGGGGATAAATAACCCTGTTAACAGAGACAAATAATAGCAAAGGGAGAGATAAATGAAGAAGCATGAGGCTGAGATATGAGAGAAAATGGGGAGCCAATGAGGTAGAAATATACAAGAAGGCAATAATGCAGGCAATAAAAATGACCAAGAGGTTCTGATCTTAACATGGAATCAGGAGAATTCTAGCTCTTGAGCATGATCACATAAGCTCAGGTGGGTGAAGGCACTGAAAATTAAAACACTACTTCTCTCAGTCCCGGAGAGTGGGATAATGTTTGGTGGATTGAACAAGAGCTTTGGAATCAAAGAAGCCCAAGATTGAATCCAGGTCCTGCCACTTGCCAGCCATGTGCAAGAGTCCTGCTGTCACTGCTGTTCTGTGTTCCTAGAGCCCCAGTGGCAGTGGCAGGACGCTGGAGAGGAAACTGGTTCCAAGCAGCTAAGGACAGTGTCCAAATTTATGTCTTTCTATAGAGTGTGATTCTAAATGTTTCCCTTTAGAATTTGGTAGTGCTAATAGACAGAAGATGCAGGGGGAAATGGTAAATTTTACATGCTTTCCTTTGTTTCTTGATTCCACTTGACTTGATCATTTCTTCTCCCTTGGATTCATCACAATGGTACCACATTTCCTTCCCCATTTCTTCACCTCTCACCATTCCTCTTCCCCCTTATTTTGTGCATATTGCACATGTGTGCTGGCTTGCCTCCACAATGACTTCTACCTAGTGTTCACACCCTTCAGTAGGTCTCTCTCCTCCAACAAGAAATAGAACTGACCAATGCACACCAGTAGAAGTTATGGCATGTGAACCGAGGCTAAGTCATAAAAGCTGAGAGGCTTCCGCTTTGCTGTCTCTTAGCTCCCCTTCTTTGGGAGAATTCAGCTGACACTCATGAAGCAGCACTACAGAGGGGTCCACGTGACAAGAAGCTAAGGGCTTCTGTGCATGGCATATGTGAGAAAGCCATCTTGGAAAGTAGCCTCTACCAAGTATTCAGATGAGGATGGCAACTAGAGTTTACATCTTGCCTGCCAATTCCTGGAGAGACTCTGGCCAGAACCACCCAGCTAAGTCATTCCTGAATTCTTTATTCACAGACACTGAGGAATAATAAAGGCATATTATTTTAAGTCATTAAGTTTGGGGTAATCTGTTACAGGCAAATGTGATTTTGATGATTTTCTGGCTATGCCACACTAGAATAGCAAACTTGGTACCTTTATCTCTGGGACAATTTTAAGGACTTGTACTGTGGCTCCCATTGACTGAACACTATTTTCCCCCTATTCATACTGAATATTCCACCAAGTCCATATTTTCTTCTACAAATAGACTTCAAAACCAAAACCTCTTTACATTTGACTAATGCTATACTATATAGTTTCTTAGAAATTTTCGTAATCACTATCTACTTCAAACTTTTTCATAATTTTGTGAAGCAGGGAGAGAAAATATATGCCCCACTTTACAAATAAGGATATTGAAGCTCAATTCATTAAACGGAGTTGCACAAAGACAGTTACTTAGTGGCAAAACAAGGGTTGGAAACCTGTTTTTTTCCCACTACTCTCTCAGCCTTTACAAGTAGGCAAATCAAATATCCATTGATTCTGGTTTTAAAACTAGACATCCAGGCAATTCAACTTGGGCTCAATTGCTATAGATTTGTATATAAACACATCTGTATGGAAAATGAAATTTATTAATTATTCTAGTTATCTGCTGCTGTATAACAAAGCACGCCAACATTTAGTGCCTCATAACAATAATCTACCATTACGTCTCCTACTTCTGGGAGTTGATGGGTTCAACTTGGTAGTTCACATTTAGGGTCCTTTATAAGGTTATAGTCATGTCGAGGTAGGGGCTGAAGTCATTTTATGATGTCTTCATTCACATTTTGCTTGGAATGGGATGGCTAGACATACTGGGAGTTGGTTGAGCATATCTCTCTTCATGTAATCTTTCCATGTAGTTGGCTTTTGCTTCTTTACAAACTGACAACCATAGTTTGTAATCATACTTCTTATTCTATAATTGTGTTCTTCTATGTAATCCTAGTCTTTTAAGAATCTCCAGCAAAGCTGTGCATCTTCTTCTGATATAACCTCAAAAGCTCTGGAATGTTACCTCCCCTACATTCTGTTCAAGCAAGTTACAAAGGTCAGAACAAATTCATTGCTCAGTCTGAAAACAAATACCACATTCTTTAAGTTTATGTTATAGCAGCACCTAACTTTGAGAAATCAAAATTCTGTTCCAGTTATCTATTTAAAAAAAAACTATATCAAAACTTAGTGGTTTAAAATAGCAATACATTGCTTGTCATTGTTATGGGAGACTATGAATTTCTCTGGGTAGTTGTCACATGGTAGGCTTCTCATGTGGCTCTGGTGAGATGGTAACTAAAGCTGAAATAAGCTGAATGTTTTTCCGCTATTGTACATGGCATAGATGAATGGAATCTCTGTCGACTAGTTATCTCCATGCAGCTCACTTGCTTGCTTGCTTTTTGGGTGAGAGGGTACTGAGGATTGAGCCCAGGACATTCTATCTCTGAGCTATACCCCCATCCCTATTTTATTTTGAAGCAGGATCTTGCTAAGATGTTGAATCTGTGGTCCTCCTGTCTTAACTTCCCACATACTAGGGTTACAAGCATGCACCACCCCACCTGGATCCATGCAGCTATCTGCATGGTTATATGGTATTCCTCAAATCAGTAGTTGGACTTCTTCCATGGTGGTTGACTTCCTCCAGAGTGATCATTCAAAGAGATCCAAACAAACCACTGCATCAGAGTTTCCAAGCCTTCTTGGTTCACAGCACCCTTAGCATCTCAGTATTTTTCACAATCTCCCCCAAACAAACAAATGAACAAAACAAGAGCCTAATGCTCATTTTATTAAATAATTAGGTCAAACAAATTTAGTTTTGTTTCTAATAATTTAATAGCTGTTTGAAAAATCATGGGAGTTAAAAGAAAATATATTTTTATTTTATTGTTAAATACCTATAGTCACTAATGGTCTATATGCTCCTATTGAGCACTACAGAGCTCCTGAAACCTTGGAATCAGATGCCACCATGTACATTTCCTGTTACACAATTATTTCTGTACTACGCATTTTCCTCCAAAACCTAAAATAACTGTGGTGCTCCTGTGAATTTTCTGTGGTACTCACCCCAAGGAGCTAAAACGCAGAGTTTGGGAAGTACTCCACTGCACCAATCAAATCCTGAATCTAATGGAGGAATTTGAGGAAATAGTTTCCATTGGATTCCATCTTTAATTTCCCATCCTTATCTACCCCATGGTGGCCAGAAAAACATATATGATAGATTTGACATTACCTTTATCAACACCAGTAAGATGTGTTAGCAAAATGAGATAAAGTTTGGGTCTTTCGCCTGTCCCTAGCTGTAATTCTATAGAATATGAAGGAAGTCACTATTATTTGCACACCACTTAGAGAGAGCATTAAGTTCTCATATCTTTGAATTTTTATACACTTAGAGAAGATTTAATAAATAGTAGGTATTTGATATATGTTTGTTGAGTAAATGAAGAAGTATGTGGATACAGACATTAGTCTGAGAAACTGGAGAGGAACTTTTCATTGGAATTGGATTTGTTAGCTGGAGCTGCCATAACAAAATTACAGATTGGGTGGCTTAAAAACAGAAATGTGAGCCGGGCGAGGTGGGGCACGCTTGTAATCCCAGTACCTGGGAGGCTGAGACCAGAGGATCCGGGTTCACATTCAGCTACTTAGTGAGGCTCTCTGCAACTTAGTGAGACCCTGTTTCAAAATAAGGAATAAAAATAGGGCTGGGGGTGCACCTTGGAGATAGAATGCCCCTGGGTTCAATCCCCAGCACCACACACACATACACACTCACACACACACACACACAAATAATAATAGTAATAATAATAGTAGTAGTAGTAGTAATAATAATAATAATAATAATAATAATAATAATTAAACAAAAACAGAAATGTGTTTTCTCATAGTTCTGGAGATTGGAAGTCCCAGATCAAAGTGTCAGCAGGATAAGTTTTTCCTGAAGCTTCTCTCCTTAGCTTGCAGATGCCTACCTTCTTGCTGTGTCCACACATGGCCTTTTCTCTGTGCACACACATCTCTGCTGTTGATTCCTCTTTTGTAAGGACACCAGTCATATTGGATTAGGGCCCCACTTTTATAACCTCATTCAACCTTAAAGTATTCAAATGCTCTATTTTCAAATACAGTCATGTTGGGGATTGGGGCTTCAATCCCTAATTAATTATTAATTTTGGGAAGGATTTTGTCTATAAACTTGGTCTATGAGAGAGATATATTAGAGGATGCCCTGTGACATTTCTCTACGGGATCTTTCTTTTGAAACATAAGCTCCCAATTTTTTTACAGACTGGTTAGTCCCCAGAAAATGCATGCAAAAATATCACGTGTAGCACTTTTCCTGAGAGGGTCTATATTTACTGTTCTAAACTTTGTATGCACCCTGGAAAGACTTTTGAAAGATGCCAAGTTCCATACTCAGAGGTTCTTGTTTAATTCATGTTGAATGGGTAACAGACATAGATATTTTTGTAACATTCTCCATTTGATCCTTAATGTGCAACTAGGATTGAGAATCACTGGTCTAAAGTCTTTCTATTTAAATTGTGGTCAGAAGACCAGTAGCATCTGCATCCTGTGTAAACTTACAAAAAATGCTGAATCTCAATCCCCACCCAGACGTACAGAATCTAGAGTTTTCATTTTAGTAAAGCCCAAACATAACTTGTATCGTGTGCCCATTTAAGTTTGGGAAGCACTTCATCATTTTCCTGAATCAGGATGGAACTGCAATCACAAAATCTCCAAAACTACTGAGAAAATTCTCTGAATGTGTGATTTTGGTGCAGGTTATATAGCAGTTTATTCTTTTGTTTCTAATGGTTTTACACTATTTTAGAGATAAGGGCCAATTACAGACAACCTATCCACAAAGTAACAGCACAATGAATTATATCCTGGTTCAGTCTACAGATGACTTATTACTCATCTCTGCTTGTAACCAGTGTGGATAATTATTCAACAGTCAACCTCAACTGCTCTACACAGCATTCACCTTAAAAAGATGCAGTTAGCTCTTTGCAAAATAGACAGTTGCTGAGTTGTAAATGTTGCAAAAATAAAAAAAAAAAGAGAGAGAAAGGTCAGGAGAGAAAAGTGTAGGAGAAAATGAAAGAACATGAGAAGGTGGGAGGTATTTCACTTTCCTGAACATTATAATCTCATTCCCAACACCTAAAACTTTCAGTTCATAATCCTTGGCCTCCACAAAAGCATCCCCTATCATTCCTGTGGTTCTGTTTGTTGATTGGTTTGTTGGTTTTGTGGTACTAGGGATCAAACTCAGGAGTGCTCTACCACTGAGCTACATCCTCAGCCCTTTTTGTTTTTTGAGATAGTGTCTCTCTAAGTTGCTCTGGATGGCCTCCAATTTACAATCCTCCTACTTTAACCTCCTGAGTTTCTGGAATTACAATCATGTATCACTGTGCCTAGCTTCTCTTATGGTTACTTTTTTGAGGGCAGTAGGAACTCAGAATTGAATCCAAGGGCATTCTACCTCTGAGCTGCACTCTAAACCCTATTTTAATTTTTACTTTGAAAGAGGGTCTCACTAAGTTGCTGAGGGTCTCACTGAGTTGCTGAGACTGGCCTTGAACCTGCAATACTCTTGATTCAGCCTCCTACATACTGGGATTACAGGTGTGTGCCACCTTGCCTGGCCAAACATGGCTATTTTTTAATAAATAAGGAGGGGCCTGATTGAGGAATAAGAAACAGGAACAAGAAATAACTCCTATGAAGAGGAATAAACTACCAGATAAATTACTCTAGATAAGGTGCTGGATAAATTTCACTTGGTAAATTACTGTGAAATGATATAATGATGAGTCAGCGAGAATCATCATTTTCTGCCTTTGTAGAAATTAATTTTAAAATTTGATCTATCTATCAAGTCTTCAAAGTGGAATGCATATTTTTAAACCACTATAACCTTTATCCTGTGGTACTAAAAGTAGAGTAGCTTTAGCTGAGTTTTATGTATTTGGAGAGGCCAAGAACCATTTACTGTTCAGGTGACCTTCTGCAATAGCCATCTCTTCTGGCATTTCTCTTCCACTCTTTTCTTTTTCCTTCTTTCTTGTTGTTCCTTTATTCCTGCATGTTATTGCTTTTATGTGGGGTAATTTCTCTCTGTATGAAGACATATTTCTATAGTTCTTTTGGTGGATATTTACTAATATCAAGCTCTCTCAGATCTTATACGTCTACAAATATCTTTAATTTCTGAAGGATAATTTAACTAAATGTATCATTCTAGAATTTCAGGGTTGAGAGTTTTGCTTATCATTTCAGCATATTAAAGAAGCTATTCTATTGCCTTTTGCCTTCTATTGTTTCAGTTGAAAAGTCAACTGTTGATTCAGGAGAAGGTAATGTGTATATTTTCTTTGGTTTAAGATTTTTGCTTTGCCTATGTTTTTCTTTTTTTTTTTTTTGCATTTTAACTGTGATGCACTAAATTTCTTGATATTTCTTCTGCTCAAGGTTCTTAGAAATTGTTAAATTTTGGTTTGTTGCCTTTCATCATATATTCAAGTATTTTTCCTAACCTATATTTGTTCTTTTTTTTACTTCTAGGACTACAATTACAATATTTAAGATTTTTAGTAGCGTATAATATATTCCTTAACCTCTTTTATGCATTTCTATATATGTTTCCTGTATGCCTCAGTCTGTATATTTTCTCTTGACCTCTATTCTTTGCTTCTGCCATGTCAAATCTATTGAGTTTCATTTCATTTGTTTGTTTGTTTTTATAGTAATACCTACTTTTATTGGTGCATTATAATTAGACATCATAGTGAAGTTCAAACTGACACAGGTACATAGTACCTGGTGTGATTCCCTCTGGATCCTACCCCTCTTACCCCATCCCCTATGCACGTTAGTGAGATTGATAATGATACCTTCATATATGGACATAGCATTATATGAACTGTTTCCTTCATCAAACCTCCTTTACCCACTCCCTACTTTCTTCCCCCAACCCCCTTTCACTGTTCTACTGGTCTCTCTCCTCATTTATCTGAAGTCTCTTTTGTTTCCTATTTTCTCTCTGGCTTCCACATGTGAAAGAAAATATAGGGCCCTTGAGTTTCTGAGACTGGCTGATCTCACTTGACACAATATTCTCTAGTTCCATTAATGTTCCTGAAAATGACATAATTTTCTTTTTCTGTAAAGCTGAGTAAAATTCTATTGAACTCTCAATTTCACCTACTGCATTTTTACTTCTAGAATTTACATTTGATTATGTGGTCATTTTATAGATTCTTTTGAAATACTTTAAGTCCCACAAAAAGATGCAAAAATAGTACAGAGTTCTCATATAACTAATGATAATATTTTACATTATCAAAGTATACTATCAAAGTCAGTCAGTAATGTTAATATAATATTAACTGTTAATGAAGCAAATAACTTATTCAGATTAGGTATGTGTGTTTCTTTGAAAATGTATCACATATGAAGGTTTTACTATCACCTCACAGTTTTATATTTTAAAAAACAATTTCTAGCTCTCTGCTGAAATTCATTATTTATCTTTCTTTCATCTATTTTCTTGAATATTTTAACCAGAGTTTTAAAAAGGTGTTTGTCTGGTAAATATCAAGAGATGATTTGAATATTGAAAATATCAACTGTCTGTCCTATCCTACTTCTTTTTTTCAGTCTTATTTATTGTCATGTCTGACAATTTTTTACTGAGTTCACAACCACATAAATAATAAATTACATCTATTACAAATTATGTTATATTCCTCCCTAGTGGGTGTCCACTTCCCTGCCTAGGCAGAAGTGCAGAGATGTTACCCTAATAAAATTACTTTAAAGAAGGATGAGAGCTTTATTAAGGCTCTATATACCTTTGTCTGTCCTTTAGAGACACCAACTCACCAACTGACAGCCTGTGGCTTTCACCAGGTGCATTCACATCAGTGGGTTCTTAACTCTTGTCTCTTAATTCTTTTTTTTTTTTTGCGGTACTGAAGTTTGAACTCAGGGACATTCTACCTCCAAGCTATACCCCCAGCCCTATTTTTTATTCTTTATTTTGAAACCGAGTCTCACTAAGTTGCAGAGTGCCTCACTAGGTAGCTGAGGCTGGCCGTGAACCCGGATCCTCCGGTCTCAGCCTCCTGAATGCTAGGATTACAAGCGTGCACCACCATGCCCGGCTTTTGTCTCTTAATTCTTAATTAGTTAATTCTTAATTCTTGACTCTTGTGTAGTGTAAGACCATCAAAATCTACATTTTGTTTTTCAGAGGCCTTTTGCTAAGCTTCTTGGGTTACTTCCTCTGGAATATCAGACTTTGGCAAAAACTGGCCACATTTTAGGACCAATTCTCCAGTCTTGGCTCTAACCAGGATCCTAGCCTCTCAAATCTCTAATTTTATCTCGCTAATCCCAGAAGGTTGACAACAATTCCACTCATTTCTTTATATCTGAGCAGTGGTCCTGTGATGGAGGCCTCCATCTGAATGCTCAGCCCTTCGTTTTAAACACAGAATCAGGAAATACCATAAGTTTTAAAAGAAACAGAACTGTAGAATATTATGTCACACTCTTGGTATTTCCCCCTTTAAGGTATTTTGAATGTCCAGGCCTCAGAGTCTCAGTATATTCCTGATGCTTCAAATAGATGTACTTACTTGACATTTTTAGTTGTCCTCTGAGAGGTCACTGCTCTGCTATAATTTAATCTAGCAGAGTCAGATCTGGGACATAGAACTTCCCTAATTCTAGATCTTACACTTTTATGGGTGTTGAGCAAGAGAGGCAGGCAATACACAACCAACAAAAACCAGATAATTCCAGATTATAAATGCTAAAATGGAAATACACAGGATGATGCACAAATTCCGAAGTAGCTTCTGCCTTTCATCTTACACCTGAGCATGTACAGAGGGCCCTTGCTCTGTGAAGAAAAGCTCTCATTCCCCCCTTTTTATAGATAAGAACATCTTAATCTCTGGGGGACCATTATTCTTCACCCGCTGGCAATTAGACCAAGCTGAGAAAAGCTCAGTTAATAAGGTAACAGGGAGGTGGCACTAAATCTGACCCCAAATCATTAGAGATTATGCACCTCTGCACAGAGACCCCTCACTAAACCAAGTCAGAACAGAGAGAGAAAATCACCCAAGACTTCATTACATACATTTAGAGCCTGCTAGAAAAGAAGCCACTGGAGGGCACTTTGGTTAATGGAGCTTCCTAGGTCTGTCTTTAGCAATTGAAGGAACCATCCATTTTGAAGCCTACTCTGCTGCCATAACTCACAGGTCTCCCTAATTCAGATGGGTTGGAGATGCTGGACTCTGGAAATAAGCTTTCCCCACCACTGCACCTCACTCAGATCTCAGCCTTACATCATTTCCAAAGCATTAAGCAGCCTGCAACTCGAGAATCCTGCCGCTGGGTGACATCTGTAACATCTGACATCATTTAGAAGACACTGCAAGGGTAAAAGAGCACTTTTTTGATCAGGGACATAAATAATCTGAGAAAGAAATTAAGTTAAAAGGCTTTTCTTTCCCTAAATGGATTTGCAGAGTTTGGCATCCCAGCCAGGATTCTGTGAGGAGGTCTGTTTCTGGGAGCCGAGAGGATAGCATTGAGCAGTTGACACTAAGCCATGAGGTACTACCAGGAAAAAAGAACACAATGAACTATAGTCTGCACAGAGGCCCAGTTAACCTCTTGAGAAGGGTGAGTTATGGGTATAGCTTAGTTATACCTCTGTATGCCCTTATTGTTAATAGTATACAGAAGGGAGACAGACGTTGTGAGCCTGTTCAAGAGGGGAAACCCCTTATTTCCAGAGATGTTCACCAAAGTCTTGGGAAACCACATATGACCATATCCTGCCAAGAGACTCCCAGAAGATTTTCTCCATATCACCCCCACTTGGCAGCATCTAGAAGGACTATGCAAACATAGTCTGTCTTCCTAAACTCAGCAGCCACAGTAGGAAAGGGAAAAGGAATCAGAGTCTCAGATTCTTCAAGCTTACTGGAACTGCTACCAGGCCTTTGGCAATAAAGATAACTCTCATTCTATTCCACTTCTGACTCCAAGCAAAGGGTGATGCTGAGAGCTTGCATGTTGTGGAGACTTTCCATGGATTTTCAGGTCTACCACATGAGATCACCTGGAGATAGGCATTCAAGAAGAACTACATACAGATATAGAGATTGTAAGAGGAACTGTGTGTGAGCAGCAGACCTAGGCACTTCTTACCCCACACATCCAAACCAGATTCAGCTGTATGAATTGAGCAGGAGCTGCAACACAGAGCAGGTATTAAGCAAGAGCAAGAGGACATTCCAATGTCTTTCATTCTACAACCATCTCAGCATGAGCAGAATTCCATAAGAAAATTTTACAATGCTGGTGTTTAGAGGGGCATCAAATCTCAAGGGTTATCTAAAAACATTCCATTTTACAGATGAAATGCTATTTCTTCAGACCAGACAGATAATTAAGAGGGACACGTGCTATGTAAATACTGGAAACCCACAGATTTGTTCATCATAGCACCTTCAATGTCTAGCAAGAACCAGTGTATTGTAAGTACCTACTGTGGTTCAGAAACTTCACTAAGTCCCATGCAGGACACAGAGATGCATATAATATAATCCTTGACAATAAAGAACACACTACCAAGTGAGAGACACAGAAAAATAACAGAATAGTACAAAGTAATGTTAATGTTTTCATAAATATATAAACAAGGTATCCAGTAAAGAATCCAGGGGAAATAATAAATAATGCTACCCATGGCCCTCTAATAATTAAGCACCTAATGTACCAGAATAAATATTGAGAATGAAACAATAGTGAATAAGATACAGTCCCTGCCTTAACAAAAGTGTACTATCCAGTGCAAAAAAATCATTCTTCAACATTGTAATAACTAGTAATATGAGAACAAAGGAGAAGTGAGCAATGATTGTGGCTAGTAGGAGATCAGGAAAGGAATGTCCAGTGGACGTGGCATGTGTGTTAGTCAGCTTTTCATCACTATGAGTAAAATACCTGATAAGAACAACTTAGAGAAGAAAGGTTTATTTTGGCTTAGGGTTTCAGAAGTTCAGTCTATGGTCAGCTGGCTCCAAGGCAGAAACATCATGTCCACAAGGTATGGCAGAAGAAAGCTGCTAAGTCATGGTATCCAGGAAACAGAGCAAGAGAGACAGGGAGGGGCCAGAGAGAGATACACTCTGAAGGCCGCTCACCTAGTGACCTACTTTTTCTAGCTACGCCTCACCTGCCTACAGTTGTCAGTAAATCCATTCAAATTATAAAACCATCAAATTAACTATTCCACAGATGAGGTCAGAGCCCTTGTAATCCAGTATTTTCCTAAAAGCCCCCATCTATGAATCTAGCTTTGTTGGGGAGGAGGGCATACTCTCAACACATGTGCTTTTTCAGGGGACATTACAGATCCAAACCCTGATGGTATGCAAGCTGAATTAAACAGTGAGTAGAACTTGTCCAGGTAAATGTGAAGGAGGAAGAGCCCAAGGACAAGCTGGAAAGGAAAGTGTGTGCTTAAGTTTTGATATATTTAAGATGGAGTGCAAATTTCCAAGGGAAATGATAATAAGACATGTTTGAGGAAAAGGTATCTAACTGTGAGCCTGACTTTAGTTATGCGGGGCTTAATAGTTTGTCCAGTCTTAGAACCCACTGGAACATTTTATACAAAGGAATTAAATGATCGGACTTTTGTTTAGACCCTCTGAACATGCATTAGGGAAGTGGAAATAGGGTCAAATGGGAGGCAGAGTTTCTTGTTATGATGTTATTTAAATAAATCAGATGAAAAATAACAATGAATATGAACTCCATAGCAATCTGTCTAGGTTTTTATGTTAAAAGTTCGACAATTAAAGAATTGACCAAAAAAAATGATAGTGGCCTCAAAAAATATTGAGGAGCTATAGGTACAAAATTAATAAAGGATATAAAGTGGATACAATGACAGAATCCAGTAATCAATTAAATATGGGATATGGGAGTAGGAAAGAGTCAAGGTAGACACAAATCTGTGGCTCAGGCAGAGAGTACACCACTTACTATTTCTTTTTTTTTTTTTTTTTTTTTTTTTTGTGGTACTGGGGATTGAACTCAGGGGAATTCTACCTCCAAGCTATACCCCCAGCCCTATTTTTTATTCTTTATTTTGAAACCGAGTCTCACTAAGTTGCGGAGTGCCTCACTAGGTAGCTGAGGCTGGCCGCGAACCCGGATCCTCCGGTCTCAGCCTCCCGAATGCTGGGATTACAAGCGTGCGCCACCACGCCCGGCTCACCACTTACTATTTCCAGAGTGTGAAAGGGTCAAAGTGCAAGGCTCAAGGCTTTACCAGATGAAGACATCAGGCAAGTCTAGTGAAGTTTTTTTTTTGGGGGGGGGAGGGGATTGTTTGTTTTGTTTTGTTTTGCAGTACTGGGGATTGAACCCAGAGGCATTGTACCTCAGAGCTACACCCTCAGCTCTATTTTTTTTTTTTTTTTTTTTTTGGTTTTTTTTGGCGGTACTGGGGATTGAACTCAGGGGCATTCTACCTCCGAGCTACACCCCCAGCCCCATTTTTTATTCTTTATTTTGAAACCGAGTCTCACTAAGTTGCGGAGTGCCTCACTAGGTAGCTGAGGCTGGCCGCGAACCCGGATCCTCCGGTCTCAGCCTCCCGAAT